>JASUDE010000187.1:0-87521 GCA_034509685.1 Colletotrichum cereale
AAACGCTTTCTCTCTATAAAATAGATCTAAGAATAATAATAGTATTACAGAACTAACTACTTAAGTTCTTTAGTCTACTTAAGATATAACTCCTTCTTTATTACTATAGGTATTACTATTTAGATTACTTTCTCTACTTCTTATACTAGTACCTTTTAGTTATTTAGTAATTTAGCTACTAAATAAAGTAAAAAAAAACTACTATAGTAAAATAATTTAAACCCTAGCTATATAAAACCCTATTATTTATACTATAAAAAACAAGCTTTACTAAGATACTTATTATTTTAACTTATATAAGAAACCTAAAGGTAAAAAGACTAAAAAGAATAAAGACGTTACCTTTAGAAAAGAGGTAACTAAGTCTCTCTACCTTATACTATTTAATTATTAGGTCTACTAATTCTAACTAGTAGACACTTTTAATAGTTATAACGTATTATAGCTATAAGGAAATCTATTACCTAGTAACCCCTACCTAGTCTTAGCAGCTAAGTAGTATACCTCTTTAGGTAAATTATATATAGGTTTATTACGTAAGTATCTTATTACTTAATATAGTACTAGTAGGCGCTTTAATAACCTAACTATAGGAAAGCTTAACCCTATTAAGCTTAAGTATACTACTAGACTATATAATACTATAGGTACTTTAATATATAGAGAAAACCTTAATAGTAATAAAGTGTATGCCTTTATTAAGCTTAGCGTTTATAGGTCTTTAGTATCTATTTAGGCTCTTCCTTTTAGATTTAGTTAGATACTTAGTTTTCCTATTACTACTAATACTATAGATATTATCTATAATTAAATTAATATTATTACTAATTCTAACTACTTTATCTTCTTACTTAACTATAGTAATAATTATTAGGCTGTATTACTAGTTAACTAAGTTATTAGATATATATATTTTACTAACTCCGCTTAGACGTCTAAGTATAATAAATTATTTATAGACGTAGTTAAAGTATTATAAAACTAGTACTACTACTTAAGAGCTTTAATAGATACTATTATAGTTACTATATTAAACGCCTATATAGTAAATACTAAATAATAAAATAATAGCTTTACTTATAGTCTTTACGCTATAGAATAAGTATAAACCTTTTTCTAGCTTAAAGTATTATTAACTAAGTTTACTTAGCTTTATTAGTAAGATAAAAACTATAAGATTAAAAGTAAAGTCCCTTTAGCGTTATAAATAGTATTTATAATTATAGTAGAGTTTTATAATACGTAAAGCCTTTATAATAACCTACCTCTATATAAAGTTACCTAGTTATATAACGACTTTAGTAAAAACTCTATTTTCCTAGCGCCTCTTCCTTAGTTATATTAACCTTTAGCTATACCTATGCTTCTGCCTATTAATACGTAACTAAAAGAGAAGACCCTACCTATAGCTCTAAATACGCTAGGTAATTTATAAACCTAATCTACTATAAGCTTTAATAATTCCCCTTTTTTAGATCTACTATTTAATCTTCCTAATAAATTTAACCTAAATACCCTTATTAGGTAGGTTAGTAAGCTAGGCGTTTAGAATAATAATAAGAATAATAATAATAACAATTAGAGTAGCCTAATAGATTTAGGAATACCCCTACGTCTTTTATACCTACCTTAGCTAGATATTTTAGATATTTAGAGTTACTCCTATAAAGATTATATTAATTAACGTGTTAACTAATAGAAGTAGATTAAATAAAGTACTCTTAGTAATATCGCCTATTATAACTTTACCTATCTACCCTCTTAAGAAGGCTAGTTTTAACTTTATTAAGCTCTTAAATAAGACAAGGTATATAAGGCTTAATATAAAGAGTTATATAGTAGTAATTACTATAGATTATAGAATAAGGTTATATATCTATAAGGTTTTGCTTTATAATAGTAACTTAGCTGTTATTATAAGCGCTAAACACTTTATAATATTTCTTTTTTTCTTTTCTTTTATTATTAATTAATATGCCTTTAACGTAAGAAAGCTTAAATTAGTCCTATAAGGACTTACAACCGATTTAAGGGGGACGATTATAATAAAGTAAAGTAGTCTTACGTTAAGGCTTAAAATAGTAAGGTAAAAACAGAGTCTATAAGTAGAAGGGCTCTATAGTTATTATAGAGATAGGAGATATATAGATAGTTAATATATAGTTGTTACTATAAGCTTATTACTTTTATATATATTAGTATTTTTATAATTTCTCTATTAATACTTTATCTTTTTAGATTTTCTCTTTAGATTAGGTCTAAGAATTAAAAGACCTATTAATTAGTATACGCTTTACTATAATTAGAGTTTATTAGAGGTAGGTATAGTTTTTATACTTTTCCTTTAGCCTTCTTAGCTAGTAGGCCTAGCGCTTTCACACTATATAGGCGTTTAATATAGTAACTATAATAGTATCTATTAAAGCTTCTAAGTAGTAGTACTAGTTTTATAATACTTTAACTATATCTATAAATAATTTATTACACTTAGACGTCTAAGCAAAGTTAGTAAAATATATACGTCTAATAACTTAGTTAACTAGTAACACAGCCTAATAATTATTACTATAGTTAAGTAAGAAGATAAGGTAGTTAGAATTAGTAATAATATTAATTTAATTATAAATAACGTCTATAGTATTAGTAGTAATAAGAAAACTAAGTATCTAACTAAAACTAAAAGGAAAAGCCTAAATAGATACTAAGGACCTATAAACGCTAAGCTTAATAAAGGTATATACTTTATTACTATTAAGGTTCTCTCTATATATTAAAGTGCCTATAGTATTCTATAGTCTAGTAGTATACTTAAGCTTAACGGGGTTAAGCTCTCCTATAGTTAGGTTATTAAAGCGCCTACTAGTACTATATTAAGTAATAAGATACTTACGTAATAAACCTATATATAATTTACCTAAAGAAGTATACTACTTAGCTACTAAGACTAAGTAGGGGTTACTAAGTAATAGATTTCCTTATAGCTATAATACGTTATAACTATTAAAAATGTTTACTAGTTAGAATTAGTAGACTTAATAATTAAATAGCGTAAGGTAGAAAGACTTAGTTACCTCTTCTCTAAAGGTAACGTCTTTATTCTTTTTAGCTTTCTTACTTTTAGGTTTTTTATATAGGTTAAAATAATAAGTACTTTAGTAAAGCTTGTTTTTTATAATATAAATAATAAGGTTTTATATAGCTAGGTTTTAAATTATTTTATATAGTAGTTTTTCTTTACTCTATTTAGCAGCTAAATTACTAAATAACTAAAAGGTATTAGTATAAAAGGTAGAAAAAGTAATCTAGGTAGTAATACCTATAGTAGTAAAAAAGGAGTTATATCTTAAGTAGACTAAAGAACTTAAGTAGTTAGTTCTGTAATACTATTATTATTCTTAGATCTATTTTATAGAGAGAAAGCGTTTTAGTCTATTAGGGAACTAGTGTTATTACTTAGGCTAAAAAGTCTAAAGGGTATTTAGGTTATAATTTTAAATACCTTTAGGAAATCTAACGCCTTTATAGCCTCTTACTATTCTTTTTTTTAGTTAGGTCTATTATTTCTAAATAGTATAATTAAGATCTATCCTTCCTTAGGAATATTATTATTTATAAAGTTAGCGCTTATATAGTTAAGCTAATTCTCTTTAGCCTTAGTAATAGAGGTAGTAATTAGGTATAATAGGCCTATATAGAGGAAGCCTTATACCTAATTAAGAAACTTAAGCCTTAATACCTAGAGAAGAATATTAGTATTACCTAGGTTAACTAAAGTTACTTATTAGCCTATAACTTTATATACTATTACTAAAATATCTTTATATACCTTTTTAGTACCTTATAGAAAAACCTTTATTTAGTCTTTAGCTTCTTTCTTTTTCTATTAATTATTATAAAAGTATAACTAGCTACTTCTCTAGTTAACTATTAGACCTAAGTAAATATGTTTATTTTAAATAGTTATACTTATATAGAAAATTAAAAGGTTAGGATTATCTATTAGTAAAGGCTATATGTTTTATAGTTCTAACTTACTAGTATAAAAGGCTTTACTTTTAATAATAGGCTAAGTAGTAATAGCTTTAGCCTTATATAGGCTTTAGACTAAGTATATAAGTCTTATATAAATATCGTTAAGTTTAAGTAAAATTTTAGCTTTAAGGGTACTAATAAGGTTATATAGGCTAGCTATAAGTCGTTAATAGTATAAAGGAGGTATCTATTTACTATATATATTTACTATAAGTAGCTAGTTTCTAATAAGGTCCTCCTAAGTTAAGATATTATTTATACCTATCTAAAGGCTAGTATTAGTAAGTAAGAGTATCTTTAGGTTAGCTTATAAAGGCTATAGAGAATTTTAAACTAAAGTGTTAGTAATATTAATATAGCTAGCTTATTCTTAATAAAACTTACTTATAGTAATTATCTTTAGTAATAAAATTAATAGAGTTACTTCTATTATAAATAGAGAGCCTTTTTTATAAAGCTTCTCTATCTTTACTTTACTAAGCGTGTTATTATATAATATAAACTTTACTATTATCTTTAGTAGTTATCTTTATATTAACTATATTTATAATAATATTTATAGATTTAATTAATTTTATAAGTTATAATAAACTTAATATGTTACTACTAGGCTTAAGTTTATTTAGATAGTAAAAAGGTAAAGTCTATAAAAAACACTTCCTTAATAATATTTCTAGTAGATATAAAACTTAAGGAAAGAAATAAAAAAGAATAAAGAAACGTAATCTCTACCTTTAATTATCCCTTTTAAAGGTAAAAAAATAAAGATAACTTATAAAGAAAAAGGTATAAAGTATAGTTATATAGAAGGTAAAAAAAGTAAAGTTAGTAAATACGTAAGTTAATAAAAGAAAAATCTACCTACTTTTCTTTACTTCCTCTTACGTAATAAATTTACCTTTACTTTTCTATTAATATTACTAACCTACTAGTAATATCCCCCCCCTTTTTTTTTCTTTTTATTATTTAACCTATCTAATTAAATACTTTTCTTATTTCTTTATCCTATAAAGATTCTTTTTCTATAAATAAAGAAGGAAAAACCTCCTCTTACCTAAAGCTCTCCTTATTAATAGTATAAATCTAAGAATTACTACCTATAACTATAGCTAATTATAGCTTCTTAATTAATAGTATTAAAAACACTAATTGACCTTATCCTTATAACCTACCTACTAAGTAAATCCTCTGGCTACTTAGGGCTAATACTAAACCTATACCTTTAAAGAAGGTAAATAACTTACCTCTATATATATCTCTTATAAATAATTAACTTTAGGTATATCTATATAGTCTCTTTCTTTTCCTCCTCTAACTATTATTAACTTTACTTATAGGCTGCTGCTTTACTAGTTTAGATACTTCCTAATATCCCTTAAAATAAGTACTTTAAGGTTAAGTTTATTCTTTAGATATAGCTAGACAAATCGCCTAGCGTTATATAATTAAACTTCTAGCTTAAATACCTTAGCCTAAGAGACTATAGTTACATATATTTAAGAACTAAAGGTTAAGGTAACCTTTATTAATAAGTCTTTATTTATTACTTTATAGCTACTATTTAAGATATATAGATAGCTAAGGTGTTTAAACGTATTACTACTATATATAGTTTCTTTATTTAAGCCTATAGAGGTTATAATACTATACTCTATAGCTATTATAAAAAGCGTATATATATAACTAGGAATAAAAAGACTAGTGCTTAGGTCTATAAGCTATATTTTAAGTATATATCCCTCTTAGGAACTCCTTATACTAATTACTTTTATTATAAAACCTAAAGCTTCTACTTCTATAATAATAAAAGTATTTACTAGCGTTATAGTTATAGTATTAAGAAGAAAAAAAAAAAGAGAAAAAGCAGTAAGTTTAATAGGCTCTCTATCCCTAACTCTAGGATCCTAATAACTATAGGCGTAAGCGCTATTAACTAATTTAACTTCTAATAGTTCCTTAAATAGAAGCACCTAGCCTAAGCTGTAAAGTTTAAGCCTAACGTATCGTTTTACTACGCTTATTACCTATTTACTCTTTAATAGCTAATACGCTTTACTACTAAGTAGGTTGTGTCCTCCTTAGGACTTTAACTAGTTAAAAAAACATAAAATAGAGAAATAAAACTTTAGAATTAAGCTTTTTTTACTCTTAAAGTAAATAATAAAGGAAATTATAAAAATAACGTAAAGATAGGTTTAAAAATAAGTTAAAAGAAAAGGTCTTATAGATAAATAGTCTTTAATAAAAAAAATTATATATCTTTTAGTTCTTTTATCTTTATATAGTCCTTACCTTTCTTTATACTTATACTAAACATTACTACTTCTAAAGTCTATTATTTTACCCTTTTATATACTACTTTAAGGTCTATTAAATACTATCTAGACCTTATAATAATAGCTTAAAAGGACTTATCCCTATTCTTTTCCTTAGGTAATAAGGGTTCCTCTACCTCTTTATTTTTAATATTATCTTCTTTAAGTTATTCTTATCTAAACGTAAGGAAGATTTTTATAATATTATATTCTAAATTAAATCTAAGAATCTCTAGATTAATAGGTTCCTAATACCTATTAGGTGCCTTAATAAACTTTTATAGTTAGTTACTACTAAATGTTTTCCTAATAACTTTATCTCTAGATAATATTACTAAATAGTATAACAGTATATTAAAGGCTTAAAATAAGATCTTAAATAGTCCCTACTATTAGTAGTTAAGCTTTATAATTACAGACTTATTAATTAACCTTTTAACGTTAAACACTAAGACTAAGTTTCCTACTTTAAGTTACTCTTCTTACTAGGTGTAGGTATATCTCTTATTATAATATTCTATAGCCTTTTAATATTATATTACTATAGCTTTTTAAGCTTTATTATAATCCTTATTAAGCTAAAGAAAGGCTTATAGTCTTATTTAGACCTCCTCCTCTTTTATTATAACTAAAGCCTAGTCTAAAACCTACTATATAGGTATAAAGGTCTTAATTAAAGTAACAGCTTTATATCTATATATTAAGTAGAAAAGGCTAAAGCTAGTAAGGAAATAAACACTAGTTTAATTTATAAATAGGGTAGTAGAGAGATACAGCTAGGGATTAAGTTATATACCTTTAATAAAAGTTAAAAGCGTATAGGTAATAGGTTAATATCCTATTTCTATAGCTTTATTAGCTTTAGGGTTATAGGCTAATATAACTCTCCTCTTTATACTATACTTTTTATTAAATTAGATTATATACTTCTTATTTTTAGGTCCTCTATTAATAATTAATTCCCTATATAGACTATAATAGTAGATAATCTCTTCTTATATAAATTTAGTAACACCCTTTAAATTAGCTTTCCTTAGCTACTAGGCTTTTAGCTAACCTGTTATTAGGTCTCTTAACTTAACTAAGTAGTATTTATTAACGCGTTATATATCTAGAAATACTTATATAAATAGTAGACCTTTAGGGGTAGTATAAGTTCTTTTATTATTAACCTACTATTCTTATTATAGTTAATAGTTAGGGTAGGATTTAACTACCTCTACTACTTTAGTATATATACTATCTTAGATATAATAGTCTGTAAGCCTTTTTACTATAGCTTCTCTACTATAATAGCTGCTTTTAGTATAAGTATTTATAATAAAGTAATAGCGTTATTTATAGTTATTAACTACTTATTATAGTGTTAGTTTTATTACTATTAGCTATATAAAAAGTAAATAGTCTTATAGAATATAGTTTAAAGCCTTACCCTTAAATTGTTAGTACTAGGTAGTATAAACTCTTAGTAGTTATTATTATGTTAATAAGTAGTATGTAATCTACTTAGACTTTATTAAATAGGTCTATAAATCGTCTAAAACAGTAAAGGGTATCGTTAGGAGGTAATTAAAGGAGTTATTATTATTTATATAAACCTCCTTTATTTTTTTACTATTACTATATAACTATACTTCCTTAAAGAAAGATCTAGTCTTTATATTAGTAAAGAAGATCTATAAATTAATCTAGTTATTAATTTCTTCTTCTACTTCTTTATCTAAAGTATCTAAAGGTTCTTACGGTTTTTATAATAATCTATCTACTATAGTGTTTTAAAATCCCCTAATATAGTAGACTTTAAAGTTAAACATATAGATCTAAGTAATCTATTAAATAACTAAGGCATTAGGAAGGTTAGTAGTAGCACCGTTAAGTTATACTACTAGCGTTTAGGCATTAGTCTCTAAGATAAAGTGTTAGCTATATAGGTAGTTATAGTAGCGTTTTAAGGCCTTTAAGACTCTATAAAGTTTCTTTTTCCTAACGTTATAGTTAAGCTTTATACTAGCCTATATCTTACTCTTAAACCTTATAACTACTTACTTATTACTAATAAATTAACCTAGTACTTCTCTCTATCCTCTACTACTTATATCTACTATAAGGTAAATAGTACTACCTTTAGGACTATAGTTAATTAAGATAAGTATAAGAGCTATAGTTAGCTTAGATTTAAGAATATCTATTATAGCTTACTATTTTAACTTCTATATAAAATAGGTATTCTTTTATAATAATATTATAAAGGGGTACGTAATTATTAAAAAGTCCTTAACCTATATTTAATAGAAGGATGTAATACTTAAGAAAAACCTAAGATTAGTAATATCTTTATAAGTAAGCTATTTATAGATCTTAATTATCTTCTTTTAGTTAGGGCGACGTCTAGAAGTTCTATAAATATAGCTAATAATTATTACTATAGTTTAGGCCTATTTAGACTTAACTACTATAACTATATAACCTATAAGCTTTAGGTTTACTAAGACCTTATTAATATTAATTAAATACTTAAAAATAAATCTATAAATACTAAGATAAGTTAAAAGCTTTATATTATTATATATAAAAGTAGGTCTTTAAATTACAATATTATTAAGGAAAGCTTTATAACATATTAGAATAAGGTTATAAAGGATCTAAATTATAATACGTATAAATTAAGTAACTAAGTTTATAGCTCCCTAAAGTAAAGTATAGTATTAAAGAAGGCTAAAAGGGGTAGTAAAAGTCGTTATATCTCTACTTATTATAGCTAGAGGGACTTAGTTATATCTAGAGAAAATATTAATTAGTAATAGTAGTTTATATATTATAAAATCCTTAGTAAAGTTATCTACTATTAGTAGTAATATAGTATCTTATAGTATTATCTTATTAACCTTTATTACTAAATTAATAAGGTATATCTTACTATCTTTTTTTCTAACTAGAAAGAAAGGGTTATAATAAGCAGTATAACTTTACTTAAGTATACTGCGTTTAAGTTAATCCTTTAAAATCTTAATAACCTCCTCCTCTAAAGCTTATAAGATAAAAATACTTTTTAATTACTAAGCTTTATAAGGAATAGTCTTAATCACTTATAGAGAGGTAATAAAGGAATATACTTAACTATAATAGAAGAATTCCTAGGCTAATACCTTCTTATATACTATTAAAATAGCACTTAAGAGTTTCTTCTCCTATAGTAGTAGATAGTCTACTATAGCTAAAATAGCTTTTAGTTAATCTTTTATTAATTGAGACCCTTTTTTAATATTTAAAAACTTTAGTGTAATTAGGTTTTTAAATAGACTATTAAGATTAGGTTGTAAGTTCTTTTTTACTTTCTCTTAGGCCTTTAGCTTTTACTTTAGGTCTCCTTTAGGTATTAATCTATCTAATAGTATATTATCTACTAAAATAATCTTTTTATCTTTAGTCTTATATATTATATAGACTTCTTCTATTAGTTAGTTATTATTAGACTTAGCCTATAAATTAAGTAAGAATAAAAAAGGCGTAGTTAGTAAGTCTTATTACTAAAAGAGATAGTTAATATAGGAAACTATTTTAAGGCCCTTATTATAAAGAGTCTTACTTCTTTATTTCTACTTCTTTTTTAATTTCTTCTTCTTATTAGGTTTATAAATATAAAATTAAGAGTTAGGAGAATAACTATTATAGGATTCTATATGTTTTATAGCCTTTAAAATTATCTTATAGATTTATTATAGGTTTAGTTATATTATAGCTTTAACTATTACTTCTAAGACGTTATTAAAGACTTCTCTATACTTATTAAATACTACTATAACCTCTTTATTATTCTTAAGTTAGTTTATAATATCGTTAGGTATTAGTAGTGTAGTATTAATATAGTTTAATTATATTATTAATATATTATTTTATATCCTTATACTATTTAGAGTTATATTAAGCTTTTCTTCTTCTTTAATAGTATCAATGCTTCTTAGAAAGACTAGGCTACCTATTATGTTAGGATTTATAATAGAGGCTACTATTTCCCCTCCTCTATAGGAAGTAATCTAGACTATTAAACGCTAAGGAAATAATTTATATTAGTAATAAAGTCTAAAAACCTAGTAGTTAAACCTTTAGTATAGAATAATAAGGGAACGTAAATCTTAGTATTTACAGACTAAAAGAGCCTTATAATCTAGTTTTAAGAATACTCTAAAGATATATAAGTCTTTAAGATAAAGGGTACACTAAGGATAAGGTCTTTATTATATATACCTTCTAAAAAAACAAAAAAGCTAACATTATTAATATAGTTATCCCCTAGGTAGACGTTATCTATAATTACGCCTAAGAATTAAATATAGTAAGTCTAGTTAGTAATACCTTTAATCTTTAGGTTAGTTTTAACTATATTATCCTATAGGCCTATTTAGTAGATAAATAATTTACTTATAAGATTAATTACTAAACTACTATTAAGAATTCCCTTTACTAGGATATTATAAGAGTTACGTAGTATAATAGTAAGCTACTAATAGGTTACTATAAAGTTATATACTATAATACGTTAAGATATAGTAGTAAAAGCTTATTTTAAATTAAGGTTAATAGCGTTTATTTCTTTAAAGACTATATTAATTAAATTAACCCTAAAGTTAGTAGATTAGGTCTATAAATGTTTTAAAGTATTAGTTATTATAGGTTATAACGTTATAGGGTTAGGTAAGAGACCCTTAGCTTAGTTCTATTATTTTATATATCCTTAAATAGCGCTATCTTAGCTTTCTACCTTATTAAAATACTATAGAAGGTGTTTATCTACTATAATAAAAATATTATAAGCTTCTTTTATAAGCCTAGCTTTATAGTCTATTATAGTTACTTTAGCTTACTAATAAACTATATTATTATATTTAGGCTAAGCCTTTTAAAAAAACTCTTTAGGTATTAAAATCTTATTATTTATTTGCCTATATATAATCTCTTATGTAAAGGTTTAGCTTCTTTATATACTAAAGCCTTTAAAAGGAGAATAAGAGTCTAGAGGCTTCTCTATTTTTAAAGTTATTACTATATTAAGGACTTCTTCTTACTAGTCTTTATTATCTTCTACCTTTATTACTCTATTAGTAGTATTTAGTTAAGGTTACTAAATGTTTAGTAAGTTAATTAGGCGTACTTTATATTAGAAGTAAGTACTATAAGGCTTACGTTAATAATTAGAGGTCTTAGTATGCTTTACTATATAAATATCTTTAGTATGCTTTTATAAAGTAGTAATATAAAAGGAATCTAAATAGTCTTTTATAAAGGTAACCTCCTTAACTAAAGTATAATTTATAAACCTATTCTATAGTAATCTAGTAGTAGCATAAGACTTATGCCTCCTAATATTACTTTCTAGTTTAGGCTAAAAGTTATAATATATAATATAAGTTACGTTAATAATAAATTTAACAATTCCTTATAAGTAAAAATATAATAGAAGATTGTCTTACTATTAGGCTATATCTTCTACTAGCCTTTATTAATAATACTAACCTTAACTATAACTTTAGGATCTTTAACGCTACTAATAAACTAGTAGGAAGTATTATAATAGTAAATATTATAGGTAATATAGTAGTAGGCCTTATTATATTTAGGAATAATATATACTATAGATTTATAAAACTAATAGGTACTATTAGTATAAAAGGGATTATAGTATTATTATTATACGCTTTAGTAGTTTTAGTAGCTACTATAACCTCCTCTATATTTATACCTATTTCCTCTTCTATAATAATAACCTCCTCTATAACTATAGTTATTATTACTATAGGTCTAAGAATATCCTTATTATTAATACCCTTTTGTTATAAGGTTAAGGTTTCTAATATTAAGAGTTATAAAGCTATTAGGCTAGGTAATCTAATTAACTAGTACCTAAAACTTTACCTAAACTCCTACCTTATTAACTAAGAGGTCTTAGAAGTTATTTATAAGTACGTCTATAGTAGAGGTAATAGCTTAACTAATAGTAGTATTTACTTAGCTGTTTAATGTCTTAGTGGCTAGGCTTATTTTATTAACTTATAGTAGTAGTATAATAAGCTTTAATTTAACTTACCTAGTTAACTATTAGAGGGTAAGCTAATTCTTAGACTATTAAACTAATATATCTTTAATATGTATTTAGCTCTTCTTAAGTACCTTAGTTACTTTATAGCTAAAGGTTTTAGTAATAGCCTATATAGCTTACTATAAAAAATAGTAAAAGATAATATATATAAGTTCTAAATTAGCTAGTATAGTATTACTATAAGCCTTAGCTTTATATTATAGCGTTTAAATTATTAATAGAAGGGTTATTATACTACTAGGATTATTATCTTTAATATAAGGACTATTAATAAGGTTCTATAACTCTTTATTAGGGTTCTAATAAGTCTTTAGGTCTACTAATCTAAAAACCTTTATTAATTAAGCCTTAGTAGTATCTTAAGAGACTTATCCTATAGTATAGGATTCTATAGCCTTAGTAAAGTTAGGGGTACTATATATATAAACTTCCTTAATCTTATTAGCTACGCTTTTCTAAGAGAGAAACACTATATTATTATATTTATTTAAGAAGTTAGATATATTATTACTTTTAAACTTAGAAGCTCCTATAGAGTAAGGGGTTATAGGCGTAATAGTTAGTTACTTATTAATTAACTAGGCTAGTTAGAGGTAATTAGTAATAGTTATTATATGCTTTATAAGAGTATCTATACTATTAGTAGTTATAGGCGTAGACTTAGGAGAAGAACTTTATTTTAGAGGACTCTATATACCTCTATTATTAACCTCCTTTAGGTTAAGAGCTTTTTACTATATTATATTAAAGCTTATGCCTATAAAAGGACTAAATATAATATTCTTACCCTTTAAGAAGCTATCTTCTAAGTTAAGGTTAACGTAAAAGGGGTTAAACATCTTAAATTATATCTAAGAAAGGTTTAAATAGTATAAGAAATATAGTATAATTATTATTTCTTATTAATAGTAATTAGCTACTAGTTTATAGCTTATTACTAAATAATAACTCTATCCTTCTTATATAATAAGTTAAGTAGATATTCTTTAGTCTTTAGCGTATAGTAGCTATATAACTTCTAATTACTTTTAGTAGCTATCTTATACGTCTATTTTACTTTATTAATATCTCTTCTTATTTCCTTACTCTTATTATTATTTATTAGTTTTAACCTAACTAATACTCCTACTATACTTATTAGCTTAGTAAAACTACTATTATTTCTTATTTATATTAGTATATTTTAAATCTAAGAGTCTCTTACCTAACTAAGAGGTCTCCTTTAGTTCTTAATAAAATATATATATATAAGGGATAAAGGGATATAAGAATAAGTAATACTTATCTAGGCTAGCTATTCTTAACTCTTTAAGGAAGGTCTTTAGGGTCTTTAGTATTTCTACCTTAAGATACTTTAGTTCCTAGTAATATTTTTATAGCGTATCTACTTAAAGGTACTAATAACTTCTTTAGGTTCTTCTTTAGGAATTATTATAAGTAGTCTTACTATATATACTAAATAGGTTAGTTAGTAGGTAATACGTAACCTAGTTAAGTAGAGAGAGAAATACTTTAGTAGGATATATAAAGCTAATAAAGGGATTTATAAACCTAATTCTTTATAGCGTAATAGTATATAGCCTTTATACTACTCTATTAGGAGTTATAAGTTATATAAAATTAGTACTTATAGTTACTAAATTTTATCTTAATATCTATAATAAAGGTTATACGTTTTATATTATATTGTTTATTAATCTATATAAGCTATATAGAAGGGTTAGATTACTCTCTAGAGGATAGATCTTTACTATCTTAAAGGATAGAATCTACCTCTAGGTACTATTAAGAAAGCGCTAGGCCTACTAGCTAAGAAGGCTAAAGGAAAAGTATAAAAACTATACCTACCTCTAATAAACTTTAATTATAGTAAAGTGTATACTAATTAATAGGTCTTTTAATTCTTAGACCTAATCTAAAGAGAAAATCTAAAAAGATAAAGTATTAATAGAGAAATTATAAAAATACTAATATATATAAAAGTAATAAGCTTATAGTAATAACTATATATTTACTATCTATATATCTACTATCTCTATAATAACTATAGGGCCTTTCTACTTATAGACTCTATTTTTACCTTACTATTTTAAGCCTTAACGTAAGACTACTTTACCCTATTACACTATAAATCCTAAGAACCTAATAGACTACTTATAAAACTTATACTTCTTTAGGTTAGCTACTAACCTAGTAGTATCTAGCCTACTAAGTACTTACTTTACTATAGCTATATATAATTCCTAGTCTTTTAAGAAGATTAAGATATTATTTAAATAGATAATATAAATAATATCTACTAACTTTACTAAGGTGTTATTAATATAGGCCTAAAAGGTAGCTAGTATATTAATTAGTCTAAAAGGTATAACCTTATATTTATAATAGCTATAATATATATAGAAGGCTGTTTTCTACTTATCTCCCTTATAAATACCTACCTAATAGTACTTATCCTTTAAATCTAGCTTAGTATACTATTTTATTTTAAATAGATAGTTAAGGATTTTAGTAATTAGTAGTAGTAGTATTTAATTCTTAATAGTAATATAGTTAAGCCTTTAGTAGTTAATATAAAGCCTTAGCTTACCCCCTTTCTTAGGTATAAATAGGATTAGTATACTTACTAGGCTTTTAGATTACTAGATCTAACCTTTTACTAGGGCTTTCTCTAGATATTCCCTAAGCTTAGTAAGCTTTAGCTTTACTAAAGGGTAAATAGAGCCTTATAGGGGTTCTACTTTTAGTTCTAAGTTAATAGTATATACTTTATCTTTAGTACCTCTTTAGTGTTTTATTACTTTAAAGATATAGGCTTATTCTATATACTTAGGAGGTAGACTTAGCTTCTCTTTTAGCTTAATAGTAGTATATATATACTAGACCTTTATTTCTATTATAAAGGTTACTTTAGCGTCTTTTAATACTTTCTTAATAGCCTTTTTACCTACTACCTACTTTATATTTTTACCCTTTAGCTAATACGTCTAGTTAAGTGTCTTTTAGCTTAGGTTAGAAGATGCTACTCTCCCCTAGGGGATACTTAGGATTATAATATAATCCTTATCTAAAGTAGATACCTAAAATAGGTATACTTCTATCTTCTTAATACTAAAGTTATCTATTATTTATATAGTTAGGACTTCTTAACTATAATTAGAAGCCTTTAATCTCTATAAGCCTTATAGTACTAGTTTATTACTAACTTATAGTAAATAACCTATTTATAATACTACTTTTTAATTAACTATATTATAATTTATACCTATATTAATTAATACTTTCCTCTTCTTTTATACCTCTCTAATTCTTACCTATAAGGTTACTTTAAATCTTTAGTAGCCTAAAGCCTATTCCTATAGTATATTAATTATATTTACTTCTATAGCTTTTCTTATCTTAGTATATCTCTTACCTAAATACTTAGGTTATTTATAGTAGTAATAGTTAGGCTTTTAGTATTAGTTAGAGTAATAGCTTTTATTTTTATAATTATAGTATATAATAGACGCTTAGTTATATATTAGTCTCCTTTTAGTTAGTTATATACTACTTTTTTATTCTACCTAGCTTAGTTTATTTAGTTTATTAGTTAGAGGTATAAAAGTACCTAATAGCTTACTTTTAACCTCTATAGTTACATAAAGTAGTTCTTAAGATAGCTACTAGCTAGGCCCCTTTAGTATACTACCTTAGTAATTAGTATTTATAAAAGCCTTTTATTAGATTCTTTTTATTATCTCTACTTACTTAGTAATATTATCTAATACCTTTTAGGTATTTAGTAGCCTATAAGCTATAATCTTATCTTATAAGTTAGGGAGGATATAGTTAATAATATTAATTACCTATAGCCTCTTTAGTAGTTAGTTTAAACACTCTACCTCTAGCGCCTTATACTAGTTAATAAAAGCCTAATATAATTACCTAGGTTTCTAGCGTTTATTTTTTAGTTTTAAAACTATATTATATACCTATATATTCTTATTAGCTATACTATTATATAGCTACTTCTTTATAATAGGCTAAGTAACCCTTATTTAGTTATTTCTAAAGTATATATCTATATATATTACTTATTAGTAGCTTATTAGTCCTTTTAGATATACTTCTATATAAAGTACTTTATTACTATTATTTTTTATATTACTTAAGGTAAATTAGCTTATAAGCTTAAACTAAAAGTCTGCTAGTTTAGCTTAGCTCCTTTTTTTATATTAAAGGGGTGCTAATTACTTTCCCTAATTATTTAGTTAGTATTACTTAGGGGCTACCTATTAATTAGCTAGTACCCCCCTATTAAGTAATACGTTAGGGTTACCTCTATTTTAAAATACTATAATTATTTCTATATTTTTTTACTTTTAGGCTTTAGCTATCTCTACTTATATTAAGGCTTATACTTAGGCTATAGTTATCTCTTTTATAACTTTATAGCTATAATTAGTAATAATAAGAGTAGTAGTATCTTTTAGGTTATTATTAGTAGCACCTTAGGTATCTTTACTATTATAGTTATTCTAATTAGTAGGATCCTAGTAGGTTAAAGCCTTCTTAATATCTATTATACTAGTTCCTTTATTATTTTATTTATTATAGGTATTATTCTTCTAGTAGGTTACTAAAGTTCTTCTAAGTACTATTATTACTCTACTAGTTAGTATACCTAAAGTTAAATAGAGGTAGAAATATATTATAAGCTAAGTTTATATAAAGTAGTAAAGTTATTAACTATAGGTAGGGGTTAGTTAGTTATATTATTTCTACCTACCTCCTCCCCCCTAGGTAGATAGTAGCTCCCTCTTTTTTATCTCCTAATTATCCCTTATTTAATTAATATATTCTAAGCCTGTTAGTTAGGACGCTAGTAGTCCCCTAGGGCTTACCTAGTGAGCCCTGTCTTAGATCTACGTCTTCTGACCTCACGCGATCCCCTTTGGCTAGTGGACTGACTGTCTGGTCCTGACATTGTCTTACACGTGGGGATCTTCGACCCAAGCAAATGGAAAACTATACCTCCGGCACAGCACGCCTTACAGAGCTGGTGGCAACAGCAACGGCAACGGCCACAGTGGTGCGATGTTTCTCAACATTAAGGTGACCCTTTTGGCGGCCTTGCGCTATCTTCGGCTCCCTGACACGCCGCGGGTTCTTTGGATCGATGCTCTGTGCATACATCAGGAGAGCCTAACGGAGCGGAGTCGAGAGGTTCTTCGGATGGGCGAGATTTACAACAAAGCGGGGCAGGTCGTGGTGTGGCTCGGACCAGAGGACGCCGACACGGCTGTCGCAATAGAAACAATCAGGACGCTAAGTTCTGGTGTTGCCGTGGACCAGCATCGTCGTTTGGTCACTACAAAGCCCGGGAGCGAAGCGGATATCCTTCGGAAGCGCCCAGGCAGCTCGGGTATGACGCTCGCACAATGGGCCGCTTTGAGGAGCTTTATCAAGAGGCCTTGGTTTCAGAGACTATGGATCCGCCAGGAAGTTGCCCTAGCAACCAAAGTTATCGTCAGTTGTGGTCATCTTCATGCGGAATGGGAAGACGTCGAAAGAGTGGTACTCCTCTTGGAGCATGCTGCCATCAGAACCCACATATCTTTGAAAGACATCCTGTTCGTCCGCTCGCTTTTCCGTCACCACGGCTCGGATGATCTTGGCTACATTATGCACCGCTCCAGTATGTGCGGACATTTGGATGACCGGGATTTGGTCTATGCGAACCTTTCAACCTCCTCGGCTGTTAAAGCACTACGCATAAAGCCTGACTATACTTTGCCTGTGGCAGCTGTGTACAAAGATCTCGTTTTGCAACATATACAGCAATCTGGTACGCTAGACATCATGCGTTGGTGTAGTCTCCAAACTGCGCCTCCCGACTTCGAATGCTTCGTCCCTGATTTCTCACTCGCCAAGTCTGAGTCATCTCTCGTCAAGGAATACGCCCATGGGGGCACGAGGCACTTGCCAATTGTGTTGTCACCAACAGATATTCCTCAGCTCAAAGGAAGATGTGTGGGGAAGGTTGGTTATGTATCCGAGCACAAAAAGCCACTGGCCACAGACTTGGTTGATCACAACGGCAATGCTGCTGTTATCATGACGTACCGTCGCTGGGAGCCGCAAGACCTCTTCACCGCGTCATATCCGACGGGTGGAACATTACTCCATGCTTTCATCGCGCTTTTAACCGGGGGTGCTTTCAAGGAAATCTACGGCGGTCTTCATCATCCGACGAGAGAGGAGGCTGAAGAAGCTTACAGAGCAGTTGTCTGGTCAGGCGGGAACCTTGATCTAGTCAGTGACCCGAAGTTCCGCAATTATATCGCTGGTATCACTTCTGACCGACGGGGCGAGGTTTTCTTCCGCACTCTGGAAGGTCACGTTGGGTTTTCGCCAGGGGGCGTTCAGACAGGAGACATCATCAGCGTGCTGGCAGGTGGTAGCGTCCCCTTCGTGTTACGCCCGGCGCCATTCGGAAGTCTTGATGGTTGCTATCGGCTCGTGGGGCCCTGTTACCTCCAGGGCGTCATGTTTGGCGAAGCCCTGCTTGGCCCACTCTCGATGCCCTGGTTTTGCAAGAGAGACAGTGGACCATGCCGGCATTGGTGTTTTGCAAATGGACAAGGGGGACATCCAACGCTGGAAGATCCCCGACTTTGGTCTCTGCCTACTCCGTGGCAGATCCACTATTGCGAGATGGATTCCGAGAACGGGCCCTGCGATGGAAACTGCCAGAAGCATCTTGAAGAGGGCATCTTACACAGTCGCTACTTCCTTAATCCGGAATCTGGGGAGTCAAGCCGGGGCGATCCTCGACTTAGTTTAGCTGGATTAGAGAAGGGTGGTATTGTTCTAGATAATTTTACATTAATCTAGTAAGGACTGGGATAGACTTATTAAATGTAAGTAATGTTGCAGAGGAAGTCGGGAAATATACAGGCTATGACACTCAGATTATATTGGCTGCTAAGAAACTCTTTCCGTCTGCAGTTATAATGCAGTAAAGGATATTCGACATACACATGTGTTTTGAGAAGTAAAAAGTACTGCAACGAAGCTTCGAATGCACAGGCCTCTACATTTGACCTATGAAACCCAAAACCCTTACCTACATTCATTGGGAGCCAGCAATGTAGACTTGGTCCTCACTTATGTTACCGGGCAACTGTTACCTTGCTCGACCCACGAAGTGTCGTCCTCTATCTGCAAAAGATGCGCCAATGCCCAGTCTTGGTCATTGGCGTAAGGGTCTTTGTAATGAGCCAGGCGGCCGTTTACGGACCGAGGGTATATCCATGCACAAGACGCTCTACCCTCAGGTGTGAAGAGAGACAGGTTCGCTCTTAGAACGCTGTCAGATTGCTTGCCATAGGAAAGGTCTCCGGTTGAAATGCTGAAATGGTGTAAAGCGATGGCGTTGAGCGTGCTCCAGTAGTGAGGAAACGTGTCTCCCCATGTACGATCTTTCCCAAACCAGTGTCCATCCCAATGTCGAATAGCGACGTCATGGACTCGATAGTCTGGCTGCTTTCCGGCAAAGCGAAGGAGAACTTCCATTTGCAGCCCGGCAGCTGCAAGCCAAGTCTTATCACCTGTCGCTCGATAGAGCTCAAGGAGTATGTTTGCTGCCGGTGCTACGATGGACTGCTCAAAATTGACCTCAAACGGCGGGTAGTCAGTTCCTCGATCTACAATATTACGGCCGTGGGCGACAAATAAGCTTTTAGCGCGCTGATAAGCTGCCTCATTACCCGATGCCTTGAGCGTTCGGAGACCCTCAAGAATTGGCAAGCCAATAGCATACAGTGACGCGCCACCTTCGCCATAGAAATTGTCTAGGGTTTCCATGAATCTGGCAATGGGGGATTTGCCAGAAACAGGAGGAATGTCGATGGACGCGGCGACTAGATGAAGCTGAAGGACCCACGGCCAGTTGTAGAGGCGCTTGTTGATGTATGTGCCAGTTCCATATGGGGCGTCGTAAACAAATCCGTTATCCGCTTGAAGCTTCGTGCACACGAATGAATAGTAGGCGGTGAAAGACTTCCTCAGCTTGGCATCTGGATTCCGTTTCAGCCAACGACCAACGAGGACGCCCATGCCAACACGCTCGCGCCCAGCATTGCGGTCCTGATGTGTTTCGTAAAAAGGGAATGCTTCGGCTTGGTTGTCATAAACGACATAGGCGCCGTATAAAGGATTCTCCGCGTCCTTGACTTGTTGTTTCTCCACAATGAAATTGATTCGACTCTCAATGAGATCGTGATATTCTGGAACGGTGTTGAGAAACACAAACGACACATTCTTTTGAACTCCCTGACTGGTTGTTATGCGTAGGGTCTTCTGGCCCATATCTCCGGCATGGTGAACAAAAGTAAAGGCTGAGCCTTCCTGCTGCACACTCTGGCCGTTAACCGTCGTTGTAGAGTTGACAGCTGTAGGGCTACCCCTCATGCGAATCTTGACCGCGTGCCCGGACACAAGCGTATGCCTTGGGATGTCAAAATAAATGAATTGACTCGATCGACGGGCACACTGAGTGAAGAAGTCTTCCCAATCACTGTGCCAGAACAAGGTCCATTCGATAGTGTGAGATTGACCAGGCTCGAGAATTGGGACAGAAGGATGGAGCAAGAACACCCCTCGAGTGTTGGAATGAGTTACTTCATCCCGAGACTCGATGCTGTAGCCAGACAGCGACCCCTTCGTAAGTACGAGACCCAGATTTCGACCGTGGCCCCCCATTTGACTGAGTTTGACCCATGTTGAACTCCCACCGTTGGCCCAAACGTGAGCATGTGTGCGGGAATGGAGTGCATCGGTAGTGTTGGTATAGTGGTCGTTGAAGGGGGTATAGATTGCAAATGATGTTTCTCCCTTTGCGGAAAGATTGAGTGGATCGGTACCGCGGTTCCGGAACTCGTAAGACTCCGTAAAGCCCCGCTTCTGTTCGTCAAGACGTCGGTGGACAACAAGTTCCAATGGCCCAGCGTGATAAGTTACGACCGTGACATCGTTGCTGCTTGATGAATCGATCCGAGGGCTGTTCCAAAAAAGCCGATGAAGCAAATTGGCGCCGAGGTCTGCGAATCCCAATCCCCAACGACTGCCCAAAGGCTGCCAAGGTGCGTTGGCCGGAGAGCTGACCCAGTTTATCGGGACTTTGGCGCGAGGATCCGCGATCTCCAGAACGGCTCCGGTAGCCCTGTCGACATGGACGTGAAAGTCTTCATTGTACAGCTCAATAATATTCCGAACCATGGTTGCCGTGGTGCGGAACTAGTCGCGGCGATACGTCGATCCAAAGGCTCTTTGTCAAGTTCGGGGACTGCCGCAGCTTATGATACCAACAAGAAAAAGAAAGGTGGGTTAAGTTCGCCATGCCTTGTATGGCGAGCCGAGATACGTGCAACGTGATCTATGAGATCACGGGACGAAACTTTAAAGGCGCTGGGACCGGAAACGGCGGGGTTGCACACCTGGAGCGGTCCTGTTGCCGAAACCGGCCGTGCGGGGGTTCATATACCCGGTTACCCGGTAGATTGTTAATACAGTTGTGGCTTTTACTCGCCTCTAAGTATTCTGAGCTTTCCTCATGTGAAACAAGACTCTTATTTCAATGTAATGTCTTCGAAAATATGCTGATTGACGAAAGAAGTTGGCCTACGTCGATGGGTGAGCTTTTATGCCAACATATCACGTTCCCTCCCAATCAGAGGTAGCCCCATCGAGGAATGAACCAATGGCCTTTAAAGACAACCAATATTCGAGGTGGACCCAGTAACACCAAACCAATACTACTTCTCATTTGCAACATGGTGCTCACCTACTGGATTGGCGGTGTTCCGTCTAGAGCACATGGTTTCATCGTATGGAAAATAGAGCTGAACACGGATCAAGCAGAGTAAATGCGTTCTTACAGAACAACGCCTCATCAACCGGTTATATATGAACTTGTATAATACGGGAGTAACGATACTGGATGTAGTATAACTGCGAAGTGTTTATTGAGCTGCTACGATTTTATATGTCATGGAACTCGAGAGCCTGAAGCAATGGGTCAACGACATTAACAATGGGCATGTGCTTCATTGCATCCATGGGGCAAACAGAACATACCAAATCGTGCCAAGCGACGCCGGCGTATTCAGACTGACTTTTGCCAAAGTGTGTAAATCCTAGCTTTTGATAGTAGGGCACCAGCCTATCATAAGTAAGAATTGAAATCCTGTCTGCTAGTCCAGTTTTTCTCATCTCTTCGGCGTAAACCGACAAAAGTTTCTTGCCGTAGCCCAGCTTTTGACAAGGTGGCGAAACGGCAAGCGAGTGTAACGCAATGGTTCTGCCCTCAGGTCGATGGCCGATGCGGTACAAGGCCGTGGGTTCCGTCTTCCACGTCTCTGGAAAGGCCATGTCTTCATCTTTGACAGCCCGGGAAAATGACTGCGTGGAAATGGTATGTGCGATGAGTTTGTCATTGCCCCAGCCCTCAGGTGTTTTAGTCAAGACTGGGATGTCTCCTTGTTGTCTGCATCCTTCGGGTGTACCAGTCCCATGCCGGACGAACAAGCCATAGCATATATGGGGACAAACAGACAAACGATACTCGATCTAAGGCAGACTGATTGTTAGATATTTAGATCTCATTGCTGGGACCCGCATATCGGGTGGCGTCAAATAGTGAGCGAGTGGCTGTAGACTGTGTATCAAGGATACCCATCACGTTATAGAGCCGTAATCCGCATAAATCAGGTGAGAGCTGGGGAGGCTCGTGAATCAGAGCCACGAGTGTGAGTCATATTACTCACTTTTTCCCGAGTCGCAGCTTCCGCAGGTGGAAAGGCCGCAGACTCCACAGTTGCGCACTGATCAAGATCTCCAATGGATAAAGGACGGATATAGAGTTCCATCGCGAGGGGGCTGGGGAGTGTTAAAGAAGCGGTCCCTATTGAAAGTCTATGTGTTGAAAAAATGATTTCCCCGGGGGTTGGATTGAGAAGGAGAAAAGGTGTCTCGGGGAAGTAGATTCGTGAAGTCGGTTGACAGCGGGACTACCTACAGCCGCCCTAAGACCCACAGACATGCCCCCGCTCCAATTGCGGAGATGATGCACCATGTCATGACGGCCAGGCCCTAGGAGATACCTTGGTACAAAACTGCAGAAGAAGAGACGGGAGGATTTTCCCTACAAATACCATAGCAAATATTCTAAACTAAGTTTTTACTAGTATGTCCGCCTTGCCTCTTTAAAGTTGTAGATATACACCCACCCGATCGCCTTTTTCTCAACAAGACCTATACTTTGTTTACGACTTCTTGTTTTAGGCTTTATAGTCTGGAGGAGGGCTGATAGTGAGCATTTTTGAAGAACTATTTATGTATATAGTTGCTGCGGATTGATAGTCTGTGACGGCTAATTATGGGGTATACTTAGTGCTAGAATGCGGGCGGGAAGGCAGCAGAGAAGACGATAGGTTTTTGGAAAACGGGTCGGAGTAATATGCCTACAGCTATAATAGCTTGCACGGATTTATAATCAGGTGGACTTAGGGCTACAGAATCAAAAGCTACGAACTGCAAAACTAAGCGCATCCAAACTCTTGTTAATCTTTTTGTAGAAATTGTAGACATAGGGTAGCGTTTGATACTTCATTCAGTGTAGTAATTTTGAGCTCCCACTAATCCACTAATTAATCAGCCGGTGCTCCGTACTTAGATTGAGATTTATGCATTAAATGGGAGGGGCTATTCTTAAATGGTGGAGTTCATTTCCCTTTCATTTAGATGTGCACAATAAGGTAGGTTTCGCTCATACCGACTCACGGTCACGCCGGGCCTTTTACAGCTTAAACAACAACAAACAGCATTTGGTAAGGAAGTAAAAGTAGATTAGACTAGATTCGTTTTATCATCTAAATAATATCAAGTTAAAATTTCTATAAAGCAACTACTTTTACTAAGTAACTACTAGTATAAGTACTTAGCGCATCAGGTCCTACCCTTTCCATAGACAGCAGCAATTATCTGCAAGTCCAGCTCTTAGTTACTCGCTTCTACTAGACCCACACTAACTTCTAATACTAGGTATGGTTTTAGTTAGTTTAAAGCACCTTATGCTTCTTATTAGCATAGCCAATGCTACACTAGCTACAGAAATACTGATCGGCTACCGACGAGTAAGCCGGGTAAGTTCAGCATATACTATAATGCTAAGCTGCTTAGTAATCTAATTGCTAGATAGGCGGAAGCTGAAGAGATCAATCTCTATAAAAACATTTTCCGGGAGAAATACGATGATGATATCGCATATCACAATGGACTAGCCCAACTTGGGGCTGGCGTTTACCTCTCTCTGAAACGGGAAGGCTATGAGGCCAATTATGAAGACTGGTATGTATTGCAGATGACCTTGGACATATGTGTGGATCGAGAACTCATCAGGTATGCTGACATCTCATATAGGTGGTGTTGGGTTGAGGCACAGTCCCGCCCATTCACTAGGGCACCAAAAGTCTGGATTCCTAGTTCTAAATGGGATAAGCCTGAACGGGAAATTGCGGACTTCACGCAGAATCTATTGAGGCCGGAGGAAGACCCAAATTATACTATAAGGATATCCCAGTTGGGAAGTAACCCCGAGGGGGGTTATCAAATCCTGATACCTACACTAATGGTCAAGCACAACAAACTGAAGACTAGGGCGCAGTGTTTCCAAAATGCATATCAGATGGTCCATCAAGATGATGTTGATATCAGACTTTGGTACAACTTTCGCAATGTACCCTAATTAAATTGAATAACATAAGGAATATTTACTTCTACTTAAAAAATAGTAATTCGACGCCTTTCTCTCATCTGCGCTGTTTCTTATAGAATACTGTTGGTAGGGTGAATAGCAGCAATCTACTTTTCTTTCACACGTTAAACATCCTGGAATAGGACTCCTTTTACTTTAAGGAAGAAGAGCCTTGGATTATGGATACCAAGTTTGACTGTAGTAGGTACAGGGAAAGTTTAGTAGGTACAGATACTCCTTTGGCAGAACCTAG
Organism: Colletotrichum cereale; assembly: GCA_034509685.1. Taxonomy (NCBI): domain Eukaryota; kingdom Fungi; phylum Ascomycota; class Sordariomycetes; order Glomerellales; family Glomerellaceae; genus Colletotrichum; species Colletotrichum cereale. The sequence goes on from JASUDE010000187.1 coordinate 25,494, forward strand.
TTCTTCCGTATACTTTCTATCAACAACATACACTCATTTAGAGATTCTTGATATTAAAGTGAATGATTAGACATAACTAACGCCATACTGTATAAGTTAATGTTTCCAAGACATTGTGCTGGTCAGAATTTGAGCCTTGTGACGAGTGAACGTTGAAAGTTTCACAAAGACCTTGGCACTAATACCTCTCGACAGTTTCTCAGGGTACTTGTTGAGTATATCGATCCGGTATGATTGAAACATCCCCGGATGTAGCCACCTTCATAGTTGCAGTCCTGTTGTTTTGTCAACGGCGAAAGCAGGTTTCTCTAAGAACTTCAAACTGCGTACAACTCCTGGTAATAATTGCGCCATCGCCAGGTTCGTACTTTGTGATAATCAGAAAAGACTGGACAAGAAGCTTCTTAATACTCAAATCACTCCGCTACCTACGATTGCTAACTCTTCTCAGGGGTGCACGAGCTAGGCGTAGGATTCTTGTCGGCACGCTACTTCTACCCTGTCCTAAATCCGGATCTCGTCAGTTAATACGGTTCCCTAGGAGATAACGACGATTATTTCTCCATCCCGCACTTTAACAGTAAAGTAAGCTAATCCTAACGGTGATTGTAATTTGGAACCAGCTCTCTCCCCGGATGTCAAGCTTGTGCATAACCTTTTCACTCCGCTGGAAGCGAGACTTTGATAGCAGAAACTTGATTGAGGTGAGTGAATATCGGTCTGGCTATGATGACTCCAGTCAGTTAGCTGATTGCACTCCATTCCGAGTAATATCTATCAGGGGAATCGAGGAAGCAGCCCTATGATGCCCCCTGGCAAGTGGAAAAGTCTAGTTTGACGACGCCAACAAATGCGTTGTAATTACCTATTTCCCTTGACATCTTTGCGCCTTCGACCTGTTTCCAGCTGAAAATGACGATAATACGACTAAAAGCTTTGACTTAATTACGAATGGTCAGTCGCCTGTAACGTGGTACCGGCTTCTTCATCTTCAAGAGGATTTGCATTCGGCCTTTAAGATAGGGTCTCTCCGAATTGATAAGAATGATGAATAGAGCTAAATTGTAAAAACGGCAGATAATAACTGTGTACGAGAATCGAAAAGGGGGCTTAGTTGTGTTCTCCTCAGGAGAAAACAGTAGCACCAAGACTAGCCTCGTTCCACCCATTGCACTCATTGGATATGCTTCTTGAAAGCATTGATAAGATCTATGATCTCCCATCAAACGCACTGGCTGTACCACTCGTTTGTAGCCTTGCAAGTTCCCTGCGCACATGTCGTTGGCCCAGTCCATCCCGTGCCACCACACTGTCCGTAAAGGGGAGCACCACCGCCACCCGAAGCCGGAGGAGGAGTGGATGGAGGAGTGCTCGGGGGCGGGCTGGATGAACCATTATCAACCCAGACCTTGGGGCCAGGCATGATGTATTGGGCAGGTGAGTTCGTCCACTTGTTGTATGCAATACCAGGGTCGTTAGCCTTGTAGATTCCAGGAATCTTGACAAGGGGGCCAGGAGTGCCTCCTCCATTGCCAGTAATCTTGAGATGAGCGCATTCCATATAGAACTGGGCCTTGCCGACGTGAGCTTCATGAAGACCGATATGCTCAACGCGAACAAGGTAGTCGCCTGGTGGGATGCGGTTCGGGATAGTGAACTCAATGCGGTCCTTTTGCCAAGTGCACCAGCTGGCATCAACATTTGGCTGACCACCACAAAGGCCTGTCTCGTACACCTTGAACCAGTCCCCAGAACCATCATAGCCATTCAATGAACCGGAGACTTTGGACATGTAAACGAAGCCCGGGCCAGGATGCTCGATAAACTCATTATACCAAAGTTTAAAGCCAACCTTACTCCCAGCAGCTACAGTATAGGTCTGGGCGGTCCCTGTAGTAGCGCCTTTGTTGCAACGTAACTCTGGAGAGTTAACGATCTCCGAAGTGAAGGATGGCTGGTAGTCGTTGCTGTTCTTGCGCATGTAGGTGTAGTCGCCACCGACAGCCTTGCCGTTAACGATGAGTTGACTGAAAATGTAATGGCATTGTACGAGAGGTACCACCAGGGCGGGGAGAGCTACGGAAAGCCTCATTGTCACAGTCGAAAGGCGAAAGAAGTTTGAGGAATCAGAGAAGTTTCAAGTCGGGATATGGGCCATGCTGGGCTCTGAGAAGTGTGTTATAGCTGCGAGGACACTGCCCTTAATATATGCTGAAAAGGTTTTTGTGATCCTTCAAACGAACACCCTTTACTTGATCTAGACATTTTGGGCGAGGCATCACATTCCTCTTTCGTTGGGCTCGCCACTGATTGTACAATTTCCCGCTGCCAAAAGAAAAAGGATCCCAGTTACCACACTGCGGAAGTACTAGCTCCGGCTCCTATAGTGATATGTTAATCATCAACCTTCGGGTAAGTTATAAGGCAAGGTATGAAAACAAACGTGATTAATTACCACCTACGGAACGAGAAAGTCTCTGCGTGACCACTCCATTTACTCGGAGAACGCTAATAAGCTGCAGCTTTTATAAATACTATACAGTATCCTGTACAATTGGTGCGATTTATTTTGTGTCCTTTATCCCGAGGGGCACATACTCAACAGAATAAGCGTGGGTCCTCGGATCTTGGCTCTGGGGTGGGCGGTGCTACATCGCAAATTAAACAGCGTACCACGACGTCGGGAGCTATGCGGCTGCCAAGGTGTATATTAGCTACTTTGTCGGTTACTGGTGTAATAACTCAAGGCAGCTAATAACGGTTATGCTTGGCCTTTCTCCCATTGGCGACCAGGAGTCCGAAAGGCTCGTATAGACGAGCTTGCCGAGCCGGACCAGAAAAATCTCGACCACGCGCGTCAAAAGCGACGTCTTGGCATCCGCCACCAGCGTTTGTGGCGTGGTGGATTGTTGTAGAGCTAAATTTATCCGTAATTAGGAGGTCGCTAATGTCGATGTCGGCCATTGAATTGACAATAGTGGCATGTCTGGCAATCACTATGTGGCACAGCATTTTCTTTTGCTTTTCTTTTCCCTTCTCAACTTCTTTCCCGAATAGTGCGATAGAACCGAATCGAAAGAGTTCTCCATACAAATCGCAGCGATTTATGGGCTGGACTAGAGCCCAGGGTCCCAACAAATCAACGGGACCTGGCTAATTGTTGAGAGACTGACCGCTCACCTCGTAACTTAGAGCATGGTGGTCGTTCGGACCACATGCATCTTTTGAGCGCGGAGTGCTTTGATTGCTCCAGCATCACCAAAGGCAGGATTAAAAAGGTCGCTTCTGGCCACTGTCTCTAATTTTGTCACTGGTATTATGTAAAAAAAAAAAACCATAAAAAACCGGAGCAGATGGTCTGCGTTCTTGTTTGGTTCGAAGCCGATACTTCCTAGATTTCTTACTTGTCTAATTTGCTGCTGTTATAGATACTGAACCCACGGAACCGTCTTAGGGTTAGGGTTACATATGTCTTGAAATGTAGATTTACTAGATATACACTAAAGAGAAACCCAAATGAAATAGTTTAAGACTGCAATTAGTAACTTAGATAGAGCTTAAGTAGATAACAGAGGTAACTTGGATTGGTACTTTACAGGGTTAGGGTTAGCTAGAGTTTGCTGCTAGATGAAAGTATAATTATTGGTAGTACCCTTACTAGCGCCTTTACCCCAATATCGGCAGCCGGATGCTGGTAGTACTGTAACATAGCCCTTAAACGTTAAAAGCTAAGGTTAGATAACGTCAATCAAAGTTCAAGAAACGTTAGGACTACTACAAAGATTTCATATAGGGTTAGGCTAGAAATAGTTTAGAGTCTGCGCTGCTGTGTGTACGTCTACATTACTTACATCTTTAGTTATTATCAATTCAAAATCCCTAAGGACTATATCTTGAGTAGTCGTGAAACGTCTGTAATAATGAAAAGTGAATTAAGTGTAACCACTCTATGTTTTACCTCTATAAGCACTGTTCTTATCTTTAGTGGTAGAAGCTTAATGCTTTTTAGCTGCTACTAAAACTAAAACTATAGCTACACTGTCACTATAATCGGCACGTGGGAATCTGAATCATATCTTTGGTTGTTTTGTCTAAGTCTACGATAGTCCAGGTGGTCTGGTTACATAGACATCCCCATGGGATTGGCTGGCTAGTGTTTTGGTTGACTCCTGTCGCATCATCGTATGTCTCGTGACAAAAACTCTTTGGGACTAAGCAGCTAATACGTCTTGGCTGTACAAGCATGTACAAAAGATTACAAGGACCTAACACACACCGAGGCTTTCTTATTTCCCGCACCTCACCCCCACCCCGCAAATCGACGTGCCTCTATTCGGCGAGTTCCCCCGGGCACTATCACGAGCGATTCGGATCGGTCTTCCACTTGAGGCAATTGTTTTGCCCATAGCCGCCCTGCTTGTCGTTCTCTCCGCCGCAGTTGCAGCTGTCGACGGGTGTCTTGAAGTACCGCGTGCACTCGTCGAGGTCAAACGTCCACGAGCAGCCGGCCAGAACCTCGAAGCTGAAGCTGATCTCCTCCTGGCCGGAGAAGGGCTTGATGGACTCCCTCTTGTAGCCGCCTGTGAGTACTCCGGTGGCCTTCCGTCTAGGTCGCGGGCGCGGATGCCGGCCTCGGAACCAATGTTCCTACAGAACGAGTCGATGCCATTTCGCAGCCGCACGTTGCTCATCTTCTGCCCCTGGCCGAAGCATTGAACCTTATTATTCCTGGCGTTGGGCTTCTTTAGCGGCTTCGCTGTGGGCTGAGAAGGCTGCGTCGTCTGCGCCCTGGTAGTGGTCGTCGTTCGCTGCGGCTGTTCGCACATACCCTCAAGAATACGGAAAAAATGGTTCCCAGGGGAACCTTCCGGGCAGTATGATGGTGCCGTTTGACCAGATTTTGCGGATGTCCCAGCCCCAGCCCTCGCCCATCGGTACCTGGCCGGAGCCGTTATCAGGTCTCATGGTGTTCGGACAGTCCAATAGGTCCATATCGTACATGCTCGGCGACACGACTGCCTGCTGGCACATCCAGTCCCTGAGCCGATTGCTCATCTCTTTATGGGGGTCCACGGCATAGGCGACGCGCGGCCGCAGGGCGCGCGCTGGCCAGGCACCCCTTTGTGGTGGCGGTGCGCCGGGCTCGATAGACGGAGGTGGTGTCGGGTAAACCATCTTAGGACTCGCGGTTGACGCCTTGCCGTCCGGGCCGTTGTAGACGACGACGGGCCAGGCGGCGGTCGTGGCGGGGATGGGCCAGAAATCCTCAAAGGCTCTGCGGTTCAGGCCGCCTCTCTTGACGTTGGACCCGCCGTCGACCAGCGTCATGACCTCGAAGCCCAGCTTGGACAGCGTCATGGGCCGCACCGTGATAGTACTAGTCCACGCGTCCGTGCTGACTGTCATGATTGGGTAGTTGACGGTGGTAGTCGCGCCCGTGTACGGCGGGATCTTGACACGGCAGGGCGGTTGGCACGAGAACTCAGGCTGGTCCATATCCCAGATACCCGGGTCGAGCCAGAGAACGTCGTTGTACTGCTCACCGTCGCTGGCAACGTCGAGCAGCGACACCTGCGACCAGAAGGGATGCGCGTCAACGTTGAGGTTATCCTTCGCCATGATGCCCTTACCGTTCATGACGGCCATGTACTTGGCACCTATGGTGACGAGGTGCTCCCAGCGCACGCTGGCGTGGTTTTCCCTGAGAAGCACTAGCGCCTTCTGGCACAGCTGCCCGTCGATGCAGTCTTGGGCGTAGGTCGAGAACCAAGAATACAGGCCAGCGCCAGCGACGACGATGTCCTCGCAGCCGCGCATCACGACGGCCCACGACTCTTCGCAACCATTAAACTCATCGCCCGCGGTGCAGGAGTAGTCCGGATCGCCAGGGAAGAGACCGACCGTGTTACCAAACGGGGCAGGCGGATTGGGGGTCGGTTGGTAGTAGGGCGACTCAGTCTGGATCATGGCGGCGAAGATGCTCGCGGCCTTATGGAAGTTATACTGGTACATGACGGCGTGCTCCGACGACGTACCGTAGAGCCAGGTGGGCTCGGTGCTCTCGACTAGCAAGCCGCGGGCGACGTACACCGAGTTCTGTACCATGGCGTTGTTGGCGTCCGCGAGGTCCGGGTCGTCGATCATGTGATCGGCCACCCACAGCCACATATTCTCGAAGTATCCCGACGCGCCTGGCTTGATGTGCATCATGAGACTGGCGGCGTTGCACCCTGGGGCGATACCAGAGGTCAGAGCAGGGCACTCGGCGGGCGTCAAGTCAGTACCGGTGGCGCCGCCGATACGCACATGGCAGTCCCAAAGGGCGGCTGACCCCTTTTCGTCTGCGGCCATGTTCCACTCAACAAGCACGGCGCCAGCTGTCGAGCCCTTGGTTGTGAAAATAAGGTCTTGCATCTCAACGTTGCCGACCTGTCCGGGGTAGCCCACGCCGAGCAACGGGGTGGGCTTGGTCTCGTCGGAGAAGGCCGGGCCCTGGGCCACGAGCTGCGACCACGTCTCACCGACCATCTTTACACCAGCCGCTACCGTGACAGTGCTGGCCAGAATGTACGAGCCGGCGTCGACGAACAGGATCTTGCCCTGACTGGAGTCGATGGCCCGTTGGAAGGCGGCTGTGTCGTCCGTCACGCCGTCGCCCTTGGCGCCAAAGTCCTTCACGTGGAGGAAGTCGCCCAAGCCGTGGTCCTCGTACTGCGGCTTGGGACGCTCGTAGTAGGCGCCCCGCGCATCCAGGAGCGCGCCGTCTCTGCGATACCTGCCGATCTTTCCGCCAGACACGAAGGAACGAGCACCGGCATCGGCCGAGCTCGAGTACACGGGGCCCAGTACCCACTCGTCGACCCTGGATGACGCGGCGAGCAGAGAGCGGCCGTTCGTGTCAGCGACCGCAGTGTTGACGCCCGACATGGCAATGTTCTCGAGAATGAGACCGGTGCTCCCGGAGCCGGGCTCGGACGTCGGCGGTTGTATGACGACGACAGTGTCGACGTTTGTGAAGGATGAGTCCATGATTAGCGATGACCCGATGTTGCCGTCGGGATTGTCTGGCGCAAACTTGAAGCCCGTCTTCACATCTGTCATGGTTATGGACTTCCACACCCAACCCCAGTCCCAGATGACCTGGACACCGACGCCACAGCCTCTGAAGACGAGCCGCTGAGCCGTGAACTGTTGCTCGCCGCCGTACAGGCAGACGTCGCCGCCGACAAAGGTGACATCGGAGATGCCGCCGCCACTGCCGTTCTCGGCGAATATGCCCTTCTGGCCCGCACCGGCCCGTAGCTCGACATTCTGCATGCTGGTGGCCTGGGCCACCTGGTAGTGCAGGCAGGTAGTTTCTTGCCCTGCTGGCGCCGGGCGTACATCGATGATGAGGTTGCGGATCTGGCGGTAGAAGTTGGCCGTGTTGACGTACCACTGCTGGTCATGCCCGTCAGGGCTGTCGCCGCCGCCGGTGTACTCGTCGGTCGACAAGCACCCCCAGGCCGATGAAGGACTTGGAGGCGACCAGAACCGGGCGGTCGATGGCGTCGCCGATGACCTGCGTGCCAAAAGGGAGAGGCACTGTGCTGGAGATGAGGTACGTGCCGGGCGGGAAGTATACGATGGCGTTCTTGACCGTCGACCCGTTACACTTCTCCCCGCACCGCCGGCCGTCGTTCATGGCCCTCTTGATGGCGGCGGTGTCGTCGGTCACGCCGTTGCCGGCAGCTCCGTAGTCGAGCACGTTGCGGAACACGGCGTAGGAGGGATCGTCGCCCCAGAGAACGGTACCTTTGCGCACAATGGATTCCATCCAGTACGAGCCCTTGGTGGCGGCCCGGCGCGTGCTATTACGGCTATAGGGGGCCTCGACACCACCTTCCGGCACTTCAGCGTCGGCCTCGGCCAGGAGCGCGGCGGCCCAGGCGATCTCATCTGTGATCTCGAGGAGTGGAGTAGGAGACGAGTCATCGAGGTGGGTGCGACGGCGTTCGTTCACAGTCGTGCCGCCGATGACGGTGCCGGGCTTGAGCCTGTACTGGTTGCGTAGCGGGCTTGCCAGACGAGCCTTGTTGAGCTTAGCAGAGGCGGCAATGGCGGTGGCAACGATTCTGCGTACTTTCTCGAGATCACGCGAGGAAGCCTCCTTGAGAATAGGCTTCGTGCCGTTTCCTGACAGGGAGTTCTGGCGCTTGGTAGCGGCCGCCAGAGCTTTGTGTTTCGGCCGTTCCGGTGTCTTGGCAGGCCGCGACGTCGTGCCGTTGATGTTCAGGTCGGCCGAGCTGGCCGCCTTCATCCCCGGGGTAGTCATGCCCCCAAAGCTCGGCTCCATCGTCATGAAAGTCTCGTTGAACTCGGCAGGAATGTGCACGACGCGGGAGCTGTGCCCGGCGCGCATACGCTTCAGAGCCTCCTCAAAGCTGAGCCCATACCGCGACCGGGGCACGCGCGTCGGCTCGTCCAGGTCCTCTTCGTTCGCGGTGAAGTTGAGCCCGCGCTTCCTCTGCTGGTTGATATAATGAGGTTCGCTATCCACACCGGTGTCTTGGTTGGAAGTGAATATGGAGGCGGCTACGCCGTCGGGCCCCATGTCCATGGCGGCGAAGCGAAAGAAGGCCATGTCCCTCTGCGGCGCGGCGGTATCATGTCAAAAGAACTCTGTTTCACGATCTGCCATTTTATCGAGGAGGATTTGGCGCAAAGCGCCGTGAGAGGTACCCTGCCAGTCCTGCTCGGCCTTGATGGAGATACGGTTGCCGTTGAGAATGTTGTTGGCCAAGGGGTCAACGCAGGCGTGGCCGGCGCACCGGGTGTTGGCAGGCTGGTTGTTGGCCCAGCCGCTGCCACCTTCCACCCACGTAGCGGGGGGGAACTCGTCGCAAGTGTAGCGCATCTGGGACCTCTTGATGATGTTACCCTGAGCGTCACGCTGGTGTCTGAGCATGTTTGTGGTGGTGCCGGGCTCGAGGCTCGTTGTCCATCAGCGGCCGTCATGGCGCCAGGGAATCTTCTGGCCATTCTGGGGGCAGCGGCCGTTGCCGCCCCAGCCGCTGGGGCAGGACTTGTCCCTGCGGCCGGACTGGCGCGTCCAGCTGTCGTCGCCCGTATCGAAGTCGTAGGTGAACATGTCGTGCGAGATGGTGGTATTGGGGTGGAGGTTCTGGCCGCGGGCCGAGGCCAAGAACGTGTTGACGTTGTCACAGATGTTGGTCATGTAGTGGCAGTTGTAGTAGAGATAGACGGTCTCGCTGCTACCGAGGTCGATAACGTTGCGCCAGGCGACCTGGTTGTCGGGGACGGCCTTGCTAAGGGGCTTGTGAGCATGCTATCCTGTCTGAGGCAGAGGAAAGGAGTGACTTACTATCTATAGCCGTCGGATATAGTGCCAGTCGCGAAATTGATAATGCGGGTGTGTTGGAAGTTCTGGATGTATTGCGCGTTCGTTTGACTGCAGTCCAGAGCGAGTAGTATCGCGAGGCCCACGGTCAGGGCAGAGTGCCACGGAGCCATGGTGAATGGTTTTGGTGTTGTACTGGATGGAGGCACTAGGTGTTGCTAGGTCATCTGCCACCGCTGGTTTTGCGTGTCAGCCTCGAGCTGTCGAACCTGGTATTGGTACTGGCTTCTTGGCCAAACATATCAAGGTCGAGGATACTCGCCGCTATATAAATGATTAAGCCTATCGACGCATACGTATCCTGCCGCGGCCTCGATTCAGAATACCTTACATTGTGTAAGTTAAGAGAGACGTCCGTCCAGCCTCACCTCACCATGTTGGGTCCTACGATCGGCCCATCTTGCCGTGTTCCCCGTGGTGCATCCTTCAATCTCCAACGGTCGAAGTAACTTGGCAAGGGTCTCTCATCTCATCTCATGCAAAGGAGGGTTCGGAAAGACTTTGGCAGACCATAGTTAAATTATAGCTTAATTTCTACTCCATCCTGTTCCGAAAAAGACTCACCAACCAAAGCCCTTTGGGTTAGCCCGGGGCGTTTTTCCGGCTGTAATTAGGCAGGCGGCTACATGAGTCGCGGTTCATCCCGTTGACACCGTAACAATGAGACCATAAATCTGTGCCACCTGATTTTATCGTCTTCAGCGGAGCCTGTGGAGGTTAGGTGACCCAATGATAGTCGCCCGGGTCTGTGAGTGCACTAGTCACCTGCTGCTCACGGCAAGGTGGAGTGGTAAATCGTACCCATTGGATCCTGGTTACACTTATCTTACCTAGTTATCAAGGGTAGGTATGTTGGTTGGTCTTCAATTCGATGCCTGCTCTATTGAGGGCCACAATGAGCTCTCGACTCTCGGTTGAAAATTACCAACAACCAACAACAGTAACTTTATCCAGAACGCCCGTATCGCCAACGATACCAACCAATTAACAAGTCAAGATGGTAAAATTTTGCATGCCTGTCGACGAGTGGCACTCAGGGGCGAGTCTCGCCCGCGCCGCTCGTACAGGAAATGAGAATCCACAGCACCAGCATCATGTGGTACAAGTGAGCTCGACAAGAAATGAGTCAAACGATTCTGACGGGGCCCTCTTAGTTATGAAGTCAAGTCCCCGATGTTGAATATGCTCATGATCCTTTTTCGCAGCCAGCCCAGTAGCCCAAGCACGAGAGAAAACCATGAAGTCGTTCCATCTCGGTCCCGTATCCTCGCTCGTGGGCGCCGCCCTCAGGCTAGCCGTTACCTCCTCTCTTTTCCTTTCCTATCTTTCCTCGGCCCAGGGCGGGAAGTCATGCCGGCCGTACACCTGGATTCCCTTTCTTCCATGCGCATTGCCGCCGCTGATGACCCCATTGATATCGGTCCGACTGAGGGTACCCTCATCGTCGTCAAACCGGGCGAGATCAACTGCCGGTACTGGTCCGAAACCCCAGAAGACGTCAGCTACTACACCTGCTCAGAGCTGGCCTATCGCTACGACATGCCCAACGAGGTCTTCTTCTTCCTGAACCCGGGCCTGGAGAAAGACTGCAGCAACGTTAAGCCCATGACCGAGTACTGCGTCTCAGGATGTGAGTTTCCGTCCGACACCACGCTAACACGGATATCAAGAGATTGACTGACCCTGCCTAGTCATTGAGCCCGTCAGGGCCTTTGACGGCCTCTGCGGCCCTCGGCACAATAACGCCACCTGCCTCGGCACCGACAAGCAATGTTGTAACGCGCAGACGTGGACCTGCGGCGACTCGACGTATGTAACCGTACCCCCAAAATAACGAACTATACCAAGACTTACATGACATATTGCCCCCAGGGAGGACTGCGCCCCTTGCACCTGCTACGAGGGCGACTGTGTTGGTGACGCTATCTATAGCACCGACGGCACGTGCGGCCAAAACTACGGCTCCCGTGTCTGCGCTGGCCGATGGGGAAGCTGCTGCAGCATGGATGGCCGTTGCGGCACGGGCGACGCGTTCTGCGGCCTCTTCACCTGTCAGCACGGCGACTGCGACATCTGGAAGCAGGACGAGCAACCGGCCGGCACAAAGTGGACCAAGGACGGTACCTGCGGCGGCGCGGGGGGCACCTAAAGGCACTACCCACACAATGGTAGGATGATGTTAAAGTGCAGGCATAGTAGGCAGCCATAGTAAGTAAATCTGCTAGGTAAATGTTGGCAGTGTAATTATAACAGATTTGAATAAGTGTAGGCATAATAGGCAGCCGTAGTAGACGAATCTACTGGATAAATGTTAGCTGTATACCGATGGTTAGGATTGATTTCCTTACCTAAATTAGGGAAATCAAATTGCACGTGCGTTTCACCTCAAAGGCCATAACACATGTGGAAATGACGCACTACAATATTAGTCAGAGTTACACACAACAAGCAATATAACAGGGATAACGTAGTAATACACGTACCTCAACAGTTACAGGCTACGCTACAGATAAGTGTGGCAGAGCATAAGCCTACCACAGTGAGTAATTGCGGAACGCATAGACCGAGGAGACAGGAGCACGGCCTGCACACCAACCCAACGGACCAAACCTACGCGCTCAACGCGGCAGCGTACCCGGGGCAGACAAATTACATGAGTGAGTGTTATAGCCTCTGTGCTAAAACATAGAGTACTTAGGTAGTCTTTCGTTATCTAACTCTCTAACATGTTATAGATCTCTATGGCACAGGTCACCTTGAGTTAAGTTTACTGAGAGGGGCTTTTTGTGGCACCCGCTTGCCAGGGGGGTCTTAGGTCTAGAGAGCCAAAGACCCCTCTTCACGGATGGGACGGCCAAAACAAGGGCGGGGTTACAGTGAGGAACCGGGGTTTGCTGATAGTGTAAAGTATAACAGCTCACCTAGCAAACTAACAAGAATACGTACTTATCTAAGTGAAAACCAACATTATAGTAAAATCAAAAAAAACTTGACCTCTAAGTACGCATTATGAATGAAAAAACTCCGTGAGCTGCTATACTTTGCAATATTTGCAACCCCCGGTTTTTCACGCCCTCCGGTAAGGAAGGTCCGGTATGGAGGGGTTCTTAGCTCTAGGACCCCGGGTAGCTCTATGTAAGGATATTGCCAGTCGGCCAGTAGGAGGTTGGCAACGTAGCGCCTAATAAGGTTATATGTGGTGCAGCCCGGGCATAAAGAGCTAGAACTGGCGGATCTTTTAGCAGGTGCTAGAGCGGTCTATTGATTAGTGTTACATACCACCCATACCATTACACTCCACTCCTTCTCCCTTTCCTCCTTAGTTTAGATTAATAGTATCGTGCTGCCATACGCCCATTAGAAGGCAGTTCCGGCGCTTTACAGCTAGAGAGAATTGCCTTATTGTGATTATACCCCTCCTTGGCGCCTTATCTCCAAGGCGCACACAAGACAGTTCATACCCCTAAGGTTAAGGTTGGCAATAAGGTCCTACCCCACTTTGCTAGCGCCCGCCCGCCCTAACAGCTGGGTCCTAACTACAGGGATCAAACTTATGACGGCAAAGCACGTGTCTTTCTAGTAGCTATCAAGCCGACTGTATAAGTACATATACAATTGTAACAGACGCTGACAGTAAGTAAGACGCGTATCTATTACGGTTCCTTATGAGGTCGCACAGATACATAATAATACTTTACACAGTCAGAAAAGGACGATATAAGTATTTTGCCGAATACTTAACATAACAATAGAAGATTTCTAGAAAGAAACACAATACTATGGAAGGCATGTTACTCATAAATATCCTAATAGGTAAGTTCGCAGTCGAAGATCAGAGTTTGGTCTTATCTATAGAGGTCAAGAGCACGTGTTAAGCCTGTGATATAAACTTAACGTTGATGTGCCTGTGACTGACTCGTATAATCAGCACACCATCTGCCTTAAAACATGATGTCGACAATGCATGCAGACGCACTCCTTAACCATACAAATGCTTGTTTGATTGAACAAAATTTAGCGGGGAGTTAAAGAAGGTTACCAGCAAGTACCATAAATTGACACACTTTCAACAACATTATGTCCCTTCGAAAGGGAACGCTGACAGCGACTCCGGTTGCAAGGACCTTTCAGCCGGTGCTTGTTAGCCGATGGATCTATTCGCGAAGCCTGTCAAAGATTTTTTTGGGGATTGGGTTAAAATACCTCATATGCCCTTATTAACGTGTACAACTCTAGGCTACAGAGAACTGTACAGGTATTACAAATATTTACGGTTTACTAGTAGGAGCTCATTATTATGTAAGGGTGGCATTAACAACGCAATTTTAGGCTAATTGAGATAGGTTAGTCTTTTCTCGCTAGGTTAAAAAAAGTTATTCTTACTACGCTGTGTACGCGTATCATAGTTGTGTGTTTCCAGCCTAGTCTGTATCCCTAGTTCCGATAGAAATTACGATAGAATTTACTTTAGTGCTATCACTTAAGTGAAAGAGACCTCTGACCCACTTCTTTGTATAAGTACTGGTTAGGTTCGGTCAAATTAGGTGGTTGACTTGGGTGAAATACCCCTCCTAATGGTTGCCTTGACTATAGACTCTTTGCTATGTGCGTCAGTCGGACAGTCCCACCTACGTATCATTGCCAAGAAATAAGGCATGCAACAACTCTTGCTTTTACATTGTAACTAATATAATATATGAGACGCTGAGACGAGCCAGACTGAGCCGCCTGTCCGCGGTAGTATTAGTGGTGGTAATATTCAACACCATCCAGCCCCCAGTCCCTTTCCAGGACACAACATAAGGAAAAATTAAAAAGTCGGCAGGCGTCCGACACCTCGACAGCAAAATTCGAAAAGGAGGCACACTCAGCTTTTCGATATTATTAAAGATACTTAATCTTCGAGAGTCACAGCCCGAGAGACTGCCCAGACGGGACCCGGAAGCACATGCCTCGGTCTCATGCAGACACCCCTCCGCCCACAGTGGCGAACAATCGAGGCCCCGTGCGCCTTACGTGAGTACTTCCATCTTACATCTAGACAACTGCGTCGATCACCCTCCTCGCTTGTCTAGGTGCGAGCCATGTCGAGATCGCAAGGTTAAATGCGATCGGCTCTTTCCCCAGTGTAGCCTTTGCGTCCGGCTTGGGTACACATGCACCTATCGTGATCGTGTGAGGAACCGGGCGAGACAGGATGCCGTCATACGACAGCTCCAGGAAAGAGTACGTCAGACCGAAGCTCTCCTGGCCAGGAGGACCGACGCAAACTTGGCGTCCTCGAGCACGCGCTCCTTCGCCTCGGAAGGGCCCGGATACAACACTCCGTCGACAGAAGCCGACCTCTTGTTGCCCGCCTCTACGTCTCACTCTCATGCACCAACGAGGACACCTAGTCTGCCTTCGTCAACCCCAAAAACCCAGGCCACGACTCAAATTCTGGCCAAGGCACGGGACCTTTTTCCCTCTGCTGATGACATCTTTGGTTCGCCCGACTATGGCGTTCTGTCGTCAGTGGGCTGTGGCGCTCCCGGCTTTTCCGGTTTCGAGATGAACCTGGACCTGGACATGCCACCAACCTTTGCTCTCCCTGAGCCCACTGAGCTGCCCCCGAGTCCGGAAGAAGACGTCCCCCCCGGTCTTGTAACTTCGGCTGCCGGTCTCCCAGCTGAGGTTCTGACCCAACTGCACAACGTATTCTTCCAGGACTTCAGCCCTGCGTTGCCCATCATCGCCAAAGATAGCTTCTGCCGCCGGCTTGCCGAGTACCCTGATAGTATATCCACTAGCTGTATTAGCTACTCGGTGGCCTTGCTGGGAACCATGGTATCAGAACCGCATCGCCACTGGCGGAAATCCTGCTACACACTAGCGAGACAATATATCGATGCATGCGAGTGCGACGACATGCCCGATTCCATGGCGAGCATCAGTCTTCTGCAAGCCCTGCTGTGCTTGACGAGATTCAATATCGGGAAGCGAAATTGCGCTCGCGCTTACATGACCCTTAGCAGGGCTGCACGACTAGCCTCCATGATGCAGCTGGAACAAATGGACCAGGTCCAGACGGGAACAGGCTCAAATTCCGGCGTACCATCATCGGTGCGGATAAAGCTTCAGGGGACGCATGATCTTCTCGACCTCGAGGAGCGTCGGCGGTGCTTCTGGGGCTTGAATATCCTCGAAGGCTACGCCAGCATATATTCAGGTATCACCTCATGCGTCCCCAGTGACACGGATGTGAGTGTTACTATCATACCTCGTGTCTCATGACAATAAGCAAGGTCCCCAGGCTAATTCCGACTTCTCAAGCTGTTTCTTTTCCTCCCGTGCCCCGGCGCCTTAGATCACACTTTCAACCCCCAATCCATGCCCTACCTCGACAGCGTGAAGAAAGACGACACCCTCGACACGATCTCACCCTTTGCGGGCCTTTCGATAGTCGTCTCGCTCATTAGACAGGTTCTCGAGCACGTGTCGAGCACAAAACTGGGCGAGCTGGGTTTCTGGGATCGCCATTACGCACTTGTCAAATCCATCCAAGGACACTCTGCTCTACTCAAGCCGCTTTTCGCCCTAAGCACGCTATACACGGATGCTGTAGTCCTCGATGTGTATCTTTCGCTCCAAGCCGTCACGATGCTTTTGTATCAGACGTCTCTCGAACAGGGCGAACAGCAGCGTGTTGCTTCGTATATTTTAGTGTCCGATACGAAGAAGCGCCTGATATCTACCGCCCTGAGGGTTGCTTCGACAGTCAAGTCAACGTGGACCATGCAGAGGAAGAACCTAAGTGCATTTCAACAACCTTTCCTCCCCTTCCCATGTTTAGTATGTTTTCCTCGATATACTTCGAGCCAAATTACCAGTATATAGCATGGTCCGCTAATGGTTTGCGCCCCGGAGCAGATAGACAGCCTCTCACTGAGTGGTGCATTTGTCGCATGGCCCCTATCGCTGGCCATACAAGTGCTCAGACAGAACGTTCTGGAAGGAAACGACGGCTACGTCGAGCATATCCACATGCTGCATGAGTCTTTAGGGGATGTGGAGTATACGAACGGGCCTTGGCATAGACAAGTGGAGGGATCAACAATGGACGATTATTAAGAGAAATTGGCATATAAGTGAAGCGAATATTTCGTATCAGCTGCCGCCTCGTGTGTGTGTGTGTGCTTATCTATCTATGTACTTTCCGCTGACTTCCTTGACGCCCATTGCACTACGAAATTCGTCCAGTATTCCCCTGTAATCACTGGGCTTGTATCTAACAAACATCTCCGTGAACGAATTACCCTTCCTGGCCGGCTGGATTCCCATATCTTTCGCGAGCGTGTCAATGTACTACGCATCCCAGGAAGGTTAGTGCCGAACAACCAGCTCCTCTGACGTTGGGTGAAAGCGTCAGGGGAAAACGTACCGACAGGTAGTCATAGATGCAGAAGGAGTGTTTCCGCCCCATCTCCAGATACCGCAATCTTGCCCAGGCATTGAACTTGGCAACTTCTATCTCCCTCTCCTCGACTCCGGGGAGATCAAGCTTGCCAAGCATGTATGCCGCCGTCCATAGGGCCTGGAATTCGCACACAGTTGGGGTGAAGATGACGTGTACAAGGCCGGGGAAGCAGATGGACCGATCGTCTCTCGCAACCAGTTTCAGCGGCACCAGACGTCTATAGTGGCGGTTGGGCCCGTGGAGGAGGGCTTTAGAATCCTGTCCCTCGTGGGCCGGACTTACGAGGGGCCCGTACTCACCGAGGAAGGGCAGGGCCTTAACGACCTCCTTCTCTGCTGCGGCATCCAACTTGGACCATTTGATCGCGTCGGACTTGCCGTAGCTGAGGCCCAGCTCCTCCGAAGAGACTGACTGAACGCCCGGTACGGTTTCTCGAAGCCTGTGCAACTGATGATCATGTCTGTCTGCACCGAGATGTCATTCTCCAGGTTGACGACATCAGTGTGTGACAGCGACTCGATCTCTGTCCGGTAGACTGTCAGGTCCCCAGCATGTAGAGTCTGCCAGAAGTCGGGCGCCGAAGCCGTGCCCAAGCCGCCCCGGGCCCAGAAGACTCTGTCCAGAACTCGTCAGTTTTCTCCGTCCACCACACACTAGTTTCCTCACGATCTTGGGGGACGTAGAAGGGGGGGGGGGTGAGGGGGGGTTATTGTGTCCACGCCGGAAATTGGGGGATTTATGGAGCTTCTACTCACCCCGAACCGTGTGGCGTTGGGCGTAGGCGCTCGAAATCCTCATTGGCCGAGTATCCTGCCGCCTGATCGGCCAGAAACGTCACCAGCCTCCAGAAACCACCGGCGGTCACCCGACCCAGCCGGGTTTGGTGGATCGCGTTGTACCACAGACCCGACGTGTTCATGATGCTCGGGCTAAAACTAGCCAGAATTCGGGTTGATATTACATCCACAATGTTCCAGTTTCCTAGCAGAGTCGGTGGCGCCATGCTGCCCGGTTGTTGACCGCGTCAGAAAGAGTCGAACGGGGACGGAAAGGAGCACGGCAGAGGAGATCGACTTACGCCAGCGGCCCCGCGCCATCCTCGCGTATTATCCAGTGGACTTTTTTCCCAAGCTTGAGGAGTAGATACACGGCATCAAAGGATGACTTGGCGCCTCCCACCACGGTCGCCGTCTTGATGCCGTCAATCCGATCCAGGTTGGTACCGATGTCGGCCGAGTGAATCACGGGGCTCGAGAAGCCACCCCGAGGCCACTCGGGCAATACCGGACTTGATGCCGGTCCCACGGCCCATATAAGCTTGTTACACTCGATGACGGGGCCGTGGTCTGTCCTGAGGACCCAAGCCCCTGATACAGCGCGGGTCACTTCGACCACGCTCGTCTCCAACTGCAACCGGCCGGCCAAGCCGTGTTTGCTAACGAAATCCTCCAGATACTGATTGATGGTGTACCCTGTTTGCCTTGCTGTCAGCCGTTCTTTCACACCCGGGTTGGCGGTTAAGCGGATGCCCAGATTACCACATACCAGAAATGTACCCGTCTTTGCTGAGACCCGCCTTTGGCATGTCGTCGAAACTGTACTGGAACAGAGGATGGCTGACTTGGGCATAGAGATCCGAGTATATACGTTCTTTTCTCCAAACGCCTCCGACAGTCTTCCCGCCATCGACAAGGAGAAGGTCTGTATCCGGTGCCAGGTCGAGGTAGGTCTTGGCCGAGATCAGGCCCGTCCAACCTGGGGGATAAAAAGAGACGTAAGCATGGGTAGGGCGTTATCTGCACCGTTTGACGACTCTGTGATGCCTTTCCACGAGCCGCAAACAGTGGCGAAAGAGACTCACCTGCCCCCACGACGACCACATCGCGTTCTGTCGACGTTTTACCAGGCATCTCAAACAAAGTTCCAATTCTCCAGTGTTGATGTTGGTTGGACTGTTGTTTCCAAGCCAGATAGGGCGTCCAAGCCGGGAAGTGTTCGGCGGACCACGGGGCTTTAAAGGTGCTCAAATTGATATTAGATTGACCATAGAAACACGAAAGTTGGTCCCGGACATCGCGTTCGCGCCCTCTCACCACTTTCTACGGTGTAGGCCACTTCGTAAGGAGTGCAGACAAGTTAGCCGGGTCCCCCCGGCTGGGAGATCTCCCCGTCTTACAAGGATGGCCGAGCCGACAACTTACAAGTGCCGGGCGGACTTTTGATTTCCGTCCTCGGCCGGCCGACCGACCCGCCAGGGACCCATGTCACCCCAAGCTCGTCGTCGTAAGTGAACGATGCAGGGATTCACGATGTACACTCGGAAAATAAGAATACTGGGGCCTCGCGGACGGCGGGCATAGCGGCTGAGCGGCTGGGCGGCAAAAACGCACCGTGATTCCGGGGGCGGCGTTCGGAGTTGCTTAGGCGCGATGCCGTTGCCGACAATCACCGCAGCGGAAACGAGCAAGTTGACCTTGGCCAGGCTACAGTTTAGCGTCTGTGTGAAAAGAGCAGTGAGTATAGATGAGAGACACGGCTCGTGTAATAGATAGATGCTGCTGCAATGGAAACCTAGCCAGACGCTTCGTCATTGGAGTCACAACCCACCCAGCATCGGTCCCTTTCATATACACGACCATCATCATGCCTTACGTTCAAGATAGCTCGTCTCGTGGCGAGACAAGCTCCAGCTTGGGAGAGTATCCCGGTCAGCAACAGACCATCGTTGATGACGCCACATATGCGACTCGACGCCCTCCCTGTTCTACAGAGAAGCCTTTGAGCGAACAACTGGAGCCAATCGCCGTTGTCGGAATGGGTTAGTTATCGCCCTCGCTGTTTTGCCCCGAGATCCAAACTTCATCCTGCCCCGGACAATGGACTAACTAAAGGTGCACCCTCAATAGGTTGCCGACTGCCTGGCAGCGTGTCATCCCCTGCGGATTTCTGGAAACTCATGATGTCCAAGGGAACCGGCCAGAACCCCACAGTTCCCGAGAGCCGATTCAATATCGATTCACATTACCACAAGGACAACGACCGTCCCGGCAGCTTCCACGTCCTGGGCGGCTACTTCGTCGACGGCACGCTGCAGGAATTTGACCCGTCCTTCTTTGGCATCACGCCCATTGAGGCCATGTGGATGGATCCGCAGCAGAGAAAGCTTCTCGAGGTTGTCTACGAGTCGTTTGAGTCTGCCGGCGTGACTCTCGAGGTGAGAGGGACCAGAGCATATGCACGCCTATTCCGACTTGACTGACGTGGGGGCACACAGGAAATCGCCGGGTCCAAGACGGCCGTTTTTGCGGCGAGCTTCACGGCCGACTTCCAACAGATGTCGTTCAAGGAACCTTCGTTTCGCCACGCGTTTGCCGCGACAGGCGTCGATACCGGCATCATCAGCAACCGCATCAGCCACGTGTTCAACCTCAAGGGACCCTCGATCGTGGTGAACACAGCCTGCTCGTTAAGCGTCTACGCCGTGCACAACGCCTGCAACGCGCTCCGGAATAAGGAGTGCCAGGCGGCCGTGGTCTGCGGCGTCAACCTCATCCTCACCGTCGACCAGCACATGAACACGGCCAAGCTCGGCGTGCTCTCCCCCACCTCGACCTGCCACACTTTTGACGAGTCTGCCGACGGATACGGACGAGCCGAGGGCGCCGGCGCCGTCTATCTCAAGCGTCTGAGTGACGCCATCCGGGACGGGGACCCCATCCGCGCCGTCATCCGCTCGAGCGCGACCAACAACAACGGCAAGGTCCCCGCCGTGGGCATCACGCACCCCAATCGTGACGGTCAGGTCGAGTTCATCAGGCACGCCTACCACCGGGGGGGAAATCTCGACCCCCGTCTCACAGGCTTCTTCGAATGCCACGGGACCGGTACCGCCATCGGCGACCCGCTCGAGGTCCACGCCGTGTCGCTCGCCATGAATGACCAGCGCAGCGAGGAGAAACAGCTCCTCATCGGCGCCGTCAAGACCAACATCGGCCACAGCGAGGCCGCGTCCGGGCTCTCTGCAGTCATCAAGGCGGTGCTCATGGCCGAGCGCGGCGTGATCCCCCCGATGCGAGGCATCACCAAGCCCAATCCTAAGATCCAATGGAGCGATTGGAAGGTCGCCACGCACAACGATGCCGTCGCGTTCCCCCAGGAGCTCCCGGTCCGCCGCGTTAGCGTGAACAGCTTCGGATACGGCGGCACCAACGCCCACATCATCATTGAGGGCGCGGACTCGCTCCTCACCCAGAAGCAGTCGTACAAGTACATCGATCCCACAACGACGGCCCTGTCGAAGACAGGCAGGGTCAAGATTCCCAGGGGTACCTTCGACCGCAACAGACCATTCCTCCTCGCCTTTTCGGCCCACGACAAGGCCGCGCTCGAAAGGCGCGTGGCCACCCATGCCCAGGTCTCGGGGAACTACAACTTGCTGGACTTGTCCTACACTCTGGCCAACCGCCGGACCAAATTCCCCAGCCGTGGCTACGCCGTCGTGAGCCCCGGCAGCCGAGCCTCCGCCACCGCCGCGGGCTCGTTCGAGGGACTCGTCTGCGCCGACAATAAGAAGACGCCCACGATCGGCTACGTCTTCACCGGCCAAGGCGCGCAGTGGCCGCGTATGGGTGCCGAGTTGATGGCGTACTACCCGAGCTTCCGCCGCACGATCCAGGTGTTGGACATGACCCTCGAAGACCTGGAGAACGCGCCCGAGTGGACGATTGGGGAGGCCCTGCTGGAACGGGGACCTTCCTCGCGTGTGCAGGAGGCCGAGTTCGCGCAGCCGCTCACGACGGCGATCCAGATTGCGTTGGTGCAGCTTCTCCGCGCCTGGGGCGTACGCCCCGTCGTCACCGTCGGCCACTCGTCGGGAGAGATCGCTGCGGCCTACGCGGCCGGTTATATCTCCGCGTCCGAGGCCATCATCATGGCCTACTGCCGCGGCCAGGTCGTCCGCGACATCAACACCAATGGCGCCATGATGGCCGTTGGAATCGGCGCTGAGGCCGTGGAGCCCTACCTTGCGCAGCTCAGCCCCGCGGGCAGCGTAACCGTCGCATGCCACAACTCACCCTCCGGCGTCACTCTGTCCGGCGACGCTGCGGCTATCGACCAGCTTCAAGATCGGCTGACCAAGGAGAACATCTTTGCTCGGGTGGTAAAAACAGGCGGCAAGGCATATCACTCACCTCACATGATCCCGGCGTCGGAAGCGTACGAACGACTGGTGCGAGCGTCCAAGGCGTCGTCGCTACCGTTTGACCTCCCCTTGGAGTCAGGCGCCAGGATGGTTTCGTCCGTCACCAACAGCATTCTTGCCCAAGACGCTGTTCTCGACGAGACCTACTTCAGCGCCAACCTCAGGAACCCGGTACTCTTCAACCAAGCCGTTCAGACGATCCTGACGGCCCCTGAGTTCAAAGATGTCGACTTGCTCGTGGAGATTGGCCCTCACAGCGCCATGAGCGGCCCCATCCGCCAGATCAAAACAGCGATGGGCGCCGCTAAGCTCGAATACCTGCCGACGCTCCTTCGGGATAAGCACTGCGCGACCGAGGCGCTGCGGTTTGCCGGAGACCTGTTTCTTCGAAACTATCCCCTGGACCTAGAACGCGTCACCTCCATCGAAGAGTGTCTGGATAGTGGCAAGGTTGTTTGTAAACAGGGCAGTCTCATCGTCGATTTGCCATCTTACTCATGGTCGACGAAGCAATTTTGGGCAGAGGCCCAGCACAGCGTCGAGCACCGCCAGCCCAAGTACCCCCGTCACGACATCCTGGGCTCGCTGCTTCCAGGTGCATCGCTTTCGGAGCCTACAAGGCGCAACGTCTTGCGGATCCGCGATGTTCCCTGGTTGAAGGACCACTCCCTGGGCGGCGAGGCTGTGTTCCCGGCGGCGGCATACTTCTCCAGTAGGTCCATGACATCCAAAGTGGCCCCTTTTTGAGCACCATCGTTCCATGAATTGACGCTAACCTCGTCCCAGTGGCCATGGAAGCCATCACGCAGATGGCCGAGCTCGGCGCAGGCAACGTCGAGATTGCCAACTACATTCTTCGCGATGTTTCCATCAAGAAGGCCCTCGTCACACCGGACGACGACAACGCCATAGAGGTCATGTTGAACATGCGACCAGCCATGAGCAACCCTGGTGAGGCTGCCGGCGTGCACCACTCCTGGTGGGATTTCAACGTGTCGTCGGTCGACCAGGACGGCGTCGCAAAGGACCACATGACGGGAAGCATCGCCATCAACGCGCGAGAGGCCCGGCCGGAGCCGTCGCCGGCCCCGGATCATCTGACCCGCAAGGCCTCCGGGAAAGAGTGGGACCAAGCACTCCGCGCCGTCGGCTTCGACTACGGCCCCACTTTCGCCGACATGACGGACATCGGGTTCAACGGAAAGGACTACGTTTGCACATGCAAGACCGTGGCCAAGTCCGAGACGGGTACCATGATCGGCGAGTCCAGACACGTGTTGCATCCGGCGACGGTCGACTCGTGCCTGCAGCTCATGATCGCCAGCATCTACGCCGGACGCACCAAGGCCATGGGCGCCGGTGCCGTTCCGATCCAGGTGGACGAGGTGACCATCTGGAAGCCGACGGCGTCGCAGCTGGCCGACGGTGGCTGCGCCACCGCCATGTCGTACACCAGCGAGCGCGGCATGCGATCGTTCAACTGCGGTAGCGAGCTCGTCGCTAACGACGGGCAGCTTCTCATGGATATCAGCAACATGCGCTGCACGCTGTACGAAGCAGCGATACCCCAGGCCGCCTCGGAACCGGCCAAGCCCATGTCTTACGGCGAGATGGTCTGGCGGCCCGGCGTCGAATCGCGGAGCGTGGCTGGCGAAAGGCTGTCTGTCGCCGAGTACCTCGACCTCGCAGCCTTCAAGAACGCCGGAACCAAAGTTCTGGATGTCGATGGCACACAGGCCGCGGCGATACTGGAACGACTGCCCGACCTGATCTACACTGTCGCTGTGGTGGACCTGGACGCGCTCGGGGATGCCGTCTCGCAGTGCAAGAATGCCAAGCTGGTCAAATGGGAGGCCGGAGGAGGCCTCGCCGATCTGGGTCTCAAGAGTGACACCTTCGACATCGTGATCCTTCCAGTCGGCCTTGATAAGGACCTTGGGCCATTCCGCGAATGTGCTACCTTGCTTCTCCTCGGTAAGGACGGGCGCGTAACGAATGTTTCGTCAAAGCCGGCCCCCAAGGAGTCCACTACGCGCCAGGAGAAACCGTCGGGGTCCGATATACAGCTTGTGTACCGGAACACGGCCCCAGGGCTTTTGGATTCAATTGTTCGGTAAGTAAAACACGAAAGATCTCTGTTGTTTAATATCGCCGTATGGGAACTGATGGATAATTGTATAGATCTTTCCGCAAAATCGGCCGTGTTGCCGCTCCGGTGCGACTGCTGGACATGGCGACCGTGAACACTCACGTCGTGGTGCTCGACCTCGGGAAGCCGATGCTTGCTGATCTGAGTGCAGAGGAGTTCACTGCAGTCCAGAAGATCACAAACAACGCAAGCACCCTGCTGTGGGTTTCCGACGGCGGCATCATCAAAGGGCAGACGCCCGAGGCCGCCATGGCTTCTGGCCTCATGCGCGCCATCAGGGCCGAACAAGCTACGATCAGCATCGTGACGGTTGACTTTGATCGCGAGACGACTTCCGAAGATCAGGTCTCGAGCTGGGTGTCAGAAAACGCCGTGCGTCAGATCGACTCCGCGGCCGGGATGGAGACCGAGTACTGCGTCTCCCACGGAAAGCCTTACATCTGCCGCCTCGTGCCCCACGACCGCATCAACAACACCACCCAGGCCGACAACAGCTTGGAATCTGTCTATTTTTCGAAGGACCTCCGCATGCGAGGAACAATCGTGTCCGGAAAGCTGGTCTTCGAGCACGTACCCGACGAGGCGGCCAACAACCTGGACCCTGGCGCCGTCGAGGTCCAGGTCCGTTTCGCCGGGCTGAACAAGGAGGGCGTCCTTGTGATCTCGGGATCTGGTTGCCCGACTGATTACAGCCACGAGATCGGTGGTGTCGTGGTACGTGTCGGATCCGCGGTCGCAGACCTGGCCATCGGGGATTCTGTCGTAGGCTTCAACCTCGACAGGTTCAGGTCGTA
The DNA here is from genome assembly GCA_034509685.1 of Colletotrichum cereale. NCBI lineage: Eukaryota > Fungi > Ascomycota > Sordariomycetes > Glomerellales > Glomerellaceae > Colletotrichum > Colletotrichum cereale. Next base: position 50,496 of record JASUDE010000187.1, read on the forward strand.
CCAGATCGTGCCTGAGAGCATGCTTCAGAAGGTATACCCCGAAGAGTCCCTCCTGGACCTCACCGCGATGGCTCTCCCGTACGTCAGTGCCCTGTACGGTTTAAAGAAGCTCGCCGACATTCAGAAGGGCGAGTCGGTCCTGATCCTGCAGGGTGCCGGTTTCGGCGGCGCGGCCGCCATCGACCTCTCGATAGCACTGGGTGCCATCCCGTACGTTGTGGCCGCCGACTTATCCGAGGCGACCCGGATCATGGAAATCTATGGATTGACCAGGCAGCAAGTATTGTCGTCCCCGAAGGAAGTACATTTGTTCCTCGGAAGCGGCGTCGGCCGTCGCGGCGTCGATATCGTCTACGGCTCCGGCTGGTCGCCGCACTGGCTGAGCCGAGAGGCATGGCGGTCCATCGCACCCTCCGGCCGCTTTGTCGATTCCGGCCGGAAGAAGGTGCTCAACAGACAGAGCCTCGACACGGTCCCCTTTCACAGAGGGGCTAGCTATAGCTCTTACGATATTGTGGGCATGTTCAAGTCCAAGCCGGCGACCGTGTCGGAGCTCCTTGCCGATGCCGTCCGGCTGCACCGCGAAGGCCGCATCGCCATGCGCGTCACTCCCCAGACCGTCAACGTCGCCGAGCTCCATCGCGCAGCGTCCCAGTTCAGCGACGACCTGACCTCGAGCAGGACGGTTGTCGAGTACGAGACGTCGGCCACGCCGTTGCAAATGCTCCCCTCGGTGGAGTTGATCGAATTCAGTGGCCAGGCCACGTACCTGCTCGTCGGCTGCTTGGGGGGCCTCGGACGCAGCCTGACTTCCTGGATGATGCGCAACGGCGCCCGCAACTTCTGCTTTTTCTCGCGGTCTGGCGCGGACGCGAAACCCGCCGCGGCGCTCGTGTCGGACCTCGAGGCCGCCGGAGCCGACGTGCTGATCGTCAGAGGTGACGCCAGCGTTCCGGAAGATGTTCAACGCGCCGTGGCGAGCATTCCTGCCGACCGCCCTCTCCGTGGTGTGGTTCAGGCTGCCATGGTTTTGAGAGTAATTAAGTCTTCGATCCTCCGTAAACTCCGCTGTACAGAAACTGACATAGAAGCTTGAAGGATGGCATGTTCCACAGCATGAGCTTCGGGGACTGGCAGACATCGATCAGACCCAAAGTACACGGGACGGCTAACCTGCAAGATGCCTTGGCCGACACGCCGCTCGACTTCTTCCTCATGACCAGCTCGGTGTCGGGCATCCTGGGAACACCGGGCCAGGCCAACTACGCGGCCGCCAACTCGTTCCTGGACGCGCTGGCGCACCACCGCAGGAGCCGGGGCCATAACGCCTGCGCGGCCATCGTTCCCATGGTGCTCGGCGTGGGCGTTGTTGCCGAGAATGAGGATCTAGAGGACGCCCTCACGAGGAAAGGCATGTACGGCATCGACGAGGAGCACCTGCTGCGCTCCTTCGAGATTGCCATCCGGGAGCAGCAACGCCCCAAAGCCGAGGGCGGCATCGACCACCTTGTCATCGGCCTCGACCCGCATCTGCTGGCGGACGCGATGAAAGGCGCAGGCACAAGTGAGGCCTTCTGGATGGCAGACCCGCGCTTCCGGACGCTTGCGCACCACGTCCGGAGAGGCTCCGCGGCCGCCGCCGGCGAGGGCGGCGCCGGTCTGTTGGCGTCGCTCTTGGCGGCGACGACGGGTACTGAGGCAGTCCTGGCGGCGCGCGAGGCCGTCGAGGGCAAGCTGGGCCGCATGTTGTTGCTCGACGCCGACGCCTTCGGCGACCTGGCCCAGTCCGTCGCGAGCTACGGCATCGACAGCATGATCGGCGCCGAGCTGCGCAACTGGCTCTTCAAGGAATTTGGACTCGACATCCCCTTCCAGCAGCTCCTCGGGCCGTCTTTGACGCCCACAAAACTGGCGGAGCAAATCTGTGCGTCGCACAGCATTGCCGTCTGACCTACGAGACCAAATAGCATAATGATGTATAAGTCAAACCACTTTTTAGCAACTCCCCCCCTTATTTCGGCGCCCCAAGAGTGACCTGCTTAGCATTTGTTAGAAAGGCATGTAGCTTGATATTATGAGTTTGGGTTCTATAGTTAGAGACGGCCAGTTAAGGCAGGCGCTATCAAAAGGCAGGATAAGATCTGTCTTATTGCTAACCTTAACCTTAACTTTATGGGCCATTAGAAGAAGGCTTATACTACAGGTATAACAGTATTCTAATAGGTATCAATTAAGGCTGACAAAAGAGAGCATACTATAGATAAACCCTGTGAATCTAACTTGACTAGTGAAATTAGAAGCTGTATTGTGGTTGCATCTAGAAGAAGTCAATGGTTAAATGAAGTTGGTTTATGTGATGGGGATAGCTTTACTTTTAGGGTATTGAGATAAAGTGGACAGTTTGACATACTATGCTTACTACGTAGGGACAGGCAGGGTTTTGCTTGATTTCCGGCATACCCGTCTTGAATTATATCCTTCTAAAAGGAAATTTTACTCCTTTTCTGCGCCGAGATGATAAAAGGACCGAGAGCATACCTCCACATGTGTGCTTTCAATTCATGATTGTGACATGGTGGACTGTAAGAAGTAACAACTCGGTCCTTTCTCCTAGACGATTCGAGACCATCCATTGTTTCTTCTTTGAGAGATGCAAGCAGAAACAACTCTCTCGACATGCATTTTCTCATCCGGCGCCACCCTGTCTCAGTAGCAGACACTGCTACAGCCAATGACTCTGCTCCTTGCCCGAAGTCGTGTCTTCCATACAGCAATACCTTTACTCATGGACGCCAGTATCGAATCCCCAACATCCATGTATACCGGGACTAGGTGTCGATGGACAAGTATCGCCCACATTTGCCATGAATTCATAATGTGCGGACAAAACAAACAGTGAATACGCCCACCACCCTACTGACTACAAATTGCCACGATATATATTGAACGCTATAGTAATGCTATTTACCAAGTAGAACTACTTAATAGGTATAAGTTATATTCAAAATGGTAAGCCTTCTTATAGTATCTGTTCTTATTCTAGATGCTATTTTGTAGCTTTCCTCTAAGAGCCTTGAATCTTTGACACCGGCTGTTAACCAGATCCTCTATAATGTGGTAGTTGGCTACTTGTTCGTGTTCTTGTTGTACAGCTGAATCTCAAATGCGTACTTTCATTACCCACACCACACCACACATGCCACAGGCGTATTTCTTGAGACGTGTTGGCTTTGCTATTCTATCATTGCGCGGCATGGGACCCAGCGTCTAGGTCGACGACGATACCTATCCCTGGCGTAACCTTGCCGTCGCACAAGTCCTGCCAAGCCCCCTCGATACCTCCTGCTCCCTCCACACCGGTGAGACGGTGCAGGCTGATGTCCCCCAGCCCGTTCTCTCGGTAGGCTCTTTCCCATGCATCGTCCACCGTCCGTATGTACTCAGCAGCTCCGGCCGCCTCCAAAGCCCGGTCTCGCACACCACTGGTGTTGAACTGTACCTTGCCCAGTCTTTTTGACTGCGCTTGGAAGGCGGCCATCTCGGCGTGCGTGAACACCTTGGGCTCCTGGCCCACTTGTATCACAGTGGTGGCTGAGGTGGGAGCAATGGCAGACGCAGAAAGCGCCCCCATGAAGCCATCAAGCACGGTTGCGGGGGTACCGAAGTCAAGGACTACGACGCGGATCGGGGCAGCCTCACGAATCCACGATACGGCGTCATCCATGGGCTCGGTGTAGGCGGCCGATTTGATGGCCAAGGACGGGGTCTGGTCGTCGGCGAACGAGGCGAGCGTCTGGGGCGACGATGTCAGTTGTAGCAGGGCTGCAGGGCCGCCGCCGCCGGCCCTATGGCGATTCCGCGCGAGTTGCCAGGCCAGACTGCGACCCGTCTTACTCGCGGCTGATAGGCTCACCACCACGGCATCGGTTAGGTCGGCATCCTCGTCGGTCCAGGGGAGGTGCGGAAGGCCGAGGGGATGGATGGGGCTGGCAGTCGCCGATGCTGGCGCTGCGGGGAAAACGGCCTGATTGAGCAAGTGGGCCGACTCGAAGACGGGAAACAAGCACCGAAAGGCGGCAAAGGTGTCATCGAGTCGGGCAGGGGTATACTGATAGTGGTTGTACATGGTCATGAGGCGGCTTCGGTGCGGGCTTGTCTCGGCCCAGAGACCCGAGGTGACCGACTCGACGGGTGCCAACCGGAGGTCAACATGATGGGAAGACGTCGGCCACATGCCCCAGAGTCGAGAGCCCTCGGGGATGGACAGAACAGTGGTACCGGTCACTCGGGCGAAGCCCCAGGCCGGGACGATGCCCCATTCGGCGGCGTCGTTGAATGGCGGTGGCGCGTCCTCTGGCACCGGGTAGGCATCCCACCAGTGCAGGAGCGTGCCCCCTCTTGCATAGCTGAGGTTATTGGAGCTGAGAGAGATAAGCTCGACGCGGACGCGGACGGACGAGGGCGCGAGCTGGCTGCGGGGTTGTGTGTCTGGAAGTTTAAACGTAGCGTGCCGCGTATTGTCCTGCTTAGATACGACGTGAATGTGCGCCTCGGAGCCCATAACGCCTATTTTCCCGCCGAGCCTTAGGAGATCGGTGTCTGTGGCCGTATAAAGGAAGGATGAACCATGTAGGTGAGAGAGTGTGTCGCCAAGTGAAGCTTGTGTGGTATGATGCCCGTACTACAGCAAGATTCGCGGCAGGAGTCATGAGCTTATGAGAACCTGGCTGCGCCGCTGAGGTGCCAGCCCACGTGATCCGAAGATAACGCCGGGCGGTGCAGGCGGATGTTCGCGGCCGTGTTTGCCCGATGCCGCCGACACCGTCTCACACCGTCCCATTAGGCTACATTGAACCCTAGACAAACAACTGGCGTGGGTTTCCGGAGCTGGAGCTACTAGAACAAGAAATCTAAGTCTGATATGCAGCTTTGCGGCCGCTTCAGCATTGGTCTATATACCATCCATGAGAGAGGTTCCAACAGGTGAAAGCGGTGATGAACTACTTATAGCCTGTGAAACAAGTAGACAGTCTGCCGTTTCCTCTGTTCAGAAATGGCATCATCCACCAGCCTTTTGGCTCTCGCCGTACTGGGCTTCATCTCGCTATGGGGAGGCATGTGGTTCAATGGTACCCTTGAGGGGCTACTGAAAGTACAGCAGACCACAACCTTCCCCGATGGTCGGCCCATGCGAACCAAATTCACCGGAAACGCGCTGGTCGACTCGGCGGCCATACTGCCCATCGCCTTCTTCGACCTCATCACTGACGAAAAGACACACCCGGCCGCCCCGTGGCTTGTGTATGATCTCTGCAGCGTCCTGGCCGCCGTCAATACCTGGGTGCTGATCGAGAGCCGCCGCCGCGGCGTCCGGAACCTTTTTCTCCGCCAGTAAGTCAGTTGTCGTCCCTCGCGAGCCAAGACGAGGCGAGAACTGATAAACACAAACGCTAATGGCACCAGCACCATCCTCTTCATCTTCCTCTGGAACACCTTTGGCGCCGCCTTCGTGGCCCCCATCTACTTCTACTTCATCACGCAGAGCCGCCATACCGCCCGCGACCCAACAATCCCCCTGAACGAGGCCCGCGCCTTCCCCCTCACCCTTGTTGCCAATGCCGTCTTCCCCCTTCTCATGTTTACCCCCGGCGGCTCAGACCACGAGAGACACGGCTTCATCGCCTAGTTCAGCCTCTCGCCCGTCTTCATGGTCCTGTGCAACGTCTTCTTCAGCCGGCCCGGCACCTCGCTCACCACCTTCGCCACTCCCAAGGACGAGTCCCGGCCGAACGCCGACGCCCCTTGGATCGTCGCCTCCCTCTGCGCCACCGGCGTCCTGACGGCCGCCCAGCACTTGTACACCGTCGCCGCCACGTGTCTCGCCCCCACCGGAGACGCCGACCGTTTGACCTGGACCCACGTCTTTGTACCTTCGGCCTCCAAAGTTTTCTCCTGGCCCCAGGGATCGCAGATGGCCTTGGTGGAGGGCGCGCACCTCTTTACCCAGCTGGACTGGTGGATCACCGCCGTTGCATGCGTCGTCTTCACGCACTACCTGCTCCGAAGTAGCTCAAGCGACGGGCAAGAGGGGGCCGGCTTGGCCAGTCTGGCTGCCATCTCCCTGGCCGCCGTCATTCTGGGGCCCGACTCCGCCGGTTCCTTTGCGTTGATGGTGAGGGAGAAGAGGCTCCGTGCGGCCGTGGAAGTGCGAACCCCTAGCAAATCAGCTTAGGAGGCGGGAGGCGAGTCTAGCAGCACTGAGCTAAGAGATCACTTACTCTTGGGGACATCGATATCTTATGCGATGAACAAACGTATATGTTCGGCTGATAGGCTTAGTCTCATAGATGGACAGGGGGGAGGCATAGTGCTAAACACATCACACATGTCCATATTCAGAACTCTAATTATTTGTTAACTTATTCTCCGCAACCTCAAGGGGAAATTCTACCACAAGAATTGATATAGAGAGAACCCTGAGTTCTTAACCGCAGCTCGGTTTACTAAGGCTATTTAGGTACTGTTATGGGCAAAAAGGTACTTTTACCTATTATACTATTAAGCTATAATGTAATAGGTAAACTTGTAGTAAAGTAAAATACTACCTAAGACCTATTATTAGCAAGGATTCATATACCAGGCCTTCTAATAGAATAATCTTGGAATAAAAAGCCATTAGATAGTTCTTCTGTTAAGTAGATTCTCTCTATACACACAAGGAATCCAGTACGATCGTACCAGATGAATAATAGGGTAAACTTAAGATTGTATTTCTGTAATTATCTTCTAACTGAGATTGTCGCCTTCTGTAAATGCCCTCTATAACTAGAGTACCTAACTCGTCTGGACAATGAATCTCGGCTTCACATTCTCAGTTTCTCCTCAAGGTTCGAACGTAATTACTTATTGATAACAGTCAAGCTTAATAATCTAATAGAGAGAGCTCTAAATTACCAACAGTAGCTTGACCTTTAATGGCCTTTCTAAGAACATCCCCTTTGCAGCAGGCTTCGCTTTTTCCTTACCTGTTTTGATCTTTAGACGGACTGACTAGGGGAGACCCTTATCAGCCAACCGAGGGATATTTTTTTCTACCACGTCTCTAACTAGACTGCCGCTAACATTCGTTTATAACTGGCAGATGGGGCAGGTGATGGGCTATTTTGACAAAACCATGGTATTCTTAGAGGTTACCTGTACGTGAATTTCTATCGCTTGTTGCCCTGTTTATCCGTATCTTGTGGGAAGAACAGCCTAAGAAAAGAAATCGACTATGATAACCCAGCAGATACCATGAGCGCCCTATCGCTCGTGAGTTACGGAGACACCCGAAGCAAGGGAATCCGGACACCCTTTCCTGCAAGGGCCAAGACCGCAACAAAGTACAAGGCCATTGTCGAAAGCACCACGGGGACGATCAAGCTGTCGTAGCCCTTCGTAGCGGGTTTCTTTGTAGCCGCCTTTGTAACATTGGCCGCTGGGCTCTGGTACTTCCATGGTAGAGTCCCTTTCTTCTCGTCCGGAAACGGCACGTAGTCCAGTTTCGGTCCGGTGCTGCAGCTGTCGGCTACGCCGTTGGCAATGACGCCGAGTCCCACGATGCTGCTCAGTACCTCTTGTAAGTTGAACGTCCTCATCCTAGGTTTCAGAACACGCTTCAGTACTTACGGCAAGATCCAGCGCTGGATGATGTAGTACGGCCAGCCGTCGTACGCCTGCAGGCGCGTCACCAGCCAGCTGGGAACCATGATCTCCTTGGCCCGCTTTACGCGCTCCTCCTGGAACCGGTGTAGCGCGGTGCGTAGCTCCGTGTCCGAGGGCTTCTTGTTGGGATGGCGGGCCACGGCGGCGTGCAGCTCGTTGGCCAGCACGACGGCGTCCTCCATGGCCAGGAAGCCGCCAAAGGCCGCGTTGGGCGTGACCTTGTGAGCCGAGTCGCCAGCCAGCACCGTGCGGCCGTGGAACCAGCGCGAAAGGATGCCCTCCTCCAGGGAAACCAGGTGGCCGCGGACGCGCGACCGCCAGATGTCGCCGAAGACGATCTCATCGTTGACCGGGTAGGCAGCTAGCTCGGCGGCCTTGGCCTCGGCGTCGGCGGCCGTGTAGTGGGCGCGGTCGGGCCAGGTGACGACGCGGCCGCCTGGGAGCTTACAGTGGACTATGAAGTAGAGGGCGTCGGGCTGTGAGAGGAACAGAAAGGAGAACTTGTCGTTGGACAAGTTGGTCATGCGCGCCCGCCCAAGGCTCGGCTGCGGCGGCGCCACGCCCAGGAGGCAGTTGTACGACGTCTTGATGCTCTGCTTCTCCTGCACCGTGAACAGGCCCGGCGACTGCTGCGCCGCCTTATCCCACATGAGCGCCCGCACCGCGCTGTGCACGCCGTCGAAGCCCACGACCACGTCGCCTGCATGAACGGTTCCATCGTCCAAAATGGCTCGCACGCCCCCGTTCTCTTCGATCACGTCCACGATCCGGGCATTCTCGAAAACCTTGGTCTTATCCGGCAGGGCATCGTATAGTATCTGCAGGAAGACCTGGCGGGACAGAGTGTATGTCAAATAGCCGTTCCTGTTGAAATGTCAATACTGGCTCCGCGAGGATTCGCCTCCCATGCTGTTGACTGTGGGTGGTAAAACATCAATAATTTGATCCTATTACACGTACTTGTTGTTGATTGTCTCGAAAAAGGGGTCCACCATAAACTCTTTGCCGTCGGGGCCGCGGTTCGAGAAGGAGGTCATGGGCTCGCAGCGTCTATCCACCTCTTCAAGGCATCCGATCTGGTGCAGAATCCGGCTGGCCGACGGGTGGATCGTGATACTAGCCCCCCACGCGGGCGCCACGGTGTGCTTGTCGAGAACGACATAGTCGATGCCGGCCTTGTGCAGGGCATGTGCGAGAGTCAAGCCCCCGACGCCAGCTCCGACTATGATAACTTTGAAGACGTCGTCTCTTGTTATTCCATTCATGGTGGCGGTGGGGTTCAGAAGGCCTGTGCTGTTGGGTCGAGAGGCAAGGTTTGGGAACGCTGAAGGGTTCGAGGTGAAGATATCAAACCGCACCGCATCGCCAAGCCAGATATGATAGCTGTGCCCGGCATCGCGTTACCGGTAACGGCTGATTCGTGGCGTTCCGATCTGCCATCCGGCGGGACTGGCCCACGATCTCGGGTTGCGTTCCCGTGGGGATAATAAGCCGGACTTTTTCAACCGACGGTGTACGGTGCGGGGCCACGTTCCCCTGTGAGTAAGCCGGACTTCTTCGGCCGATATTGTCCGCCATGATTACCGGGGTCAATGTCGTTAGCTCTACAGCCATTCCAAAGACTACTATTTCTAGACTTTTTCTAGACTAGAAACAGAATCTTACTATATGTGCCTAGTCTAAAATCGGATCTAGACTACTACTCGCCAGGTGCAGCTTTCTACTTACCCTCGAACGCCGTCCAGCAAGCATACAGGTGAGAATGGAAACGCTACTTGAGAAGCCGTCAGCGGCGAACCACGAAGGGTCGGAAACGCCCAAAGCCCAGGCATCTCCCCGCAGTCTTCGAGGTTGGAAAGTGAGTTGATGTTACCAGGCGCCAATCCGTCGTAGCCTTTTGGCGTCCAGCTGTATGCGCATCAGGGGCACAGCATGGGTACGTGTTCCCGGCTAACCATGACGCGCGACACGATAGTGGGCTATTGCATGCGGGTCGATGCTGTCGACCACGTTCCTGTTTGCGCTCGACAATACAATCGTGAGTCCAGGATGTTTCCGCCTCCCTGACTGCCGGGGGCTCCTTGCCTGCCTGCCTGGCCCCCCTCCTTGCACGCTCCGTAACTAAGCACCATCCACCCACGGGCAGGTGGCCGCGATCCAGCCCGCCATCCTCGAAAGCCTCGGCCGACTCGAACTCCTGCCCTGGATCTCGGTTGGCTTCGCCGTTGGAAGCGCGCCGATTCTCCCGTGGGGCAAGTGCTTTGGCATCTTCAGCGTCAAGAAGCTCTTTCTCTTCCAGATCCTCGTCTTCGAGATCGGCAGTGCCATCTGTGGGGCCGCACCGAACATGACGGCCATGGTCATCGGCCGTGTCGTTGCCGGACTCGGCGGCTCTGGCATGTACTCGGGCGCCCTCAGTTATATCGCCATGTTGACTACGGAGATGGAGCGCTCCCGCTATGTAGCTGGTGTATCTGTTGTCTGGGGCTTGGGGAGTGTTCTCGGGCCGGTGGTGAGTACTCTCGACTCAAGTCACCCTGTGCCTCCGGGTTCTCGACCGACCCGGCTGCTTTTGGATGGGAATAATGACGCTGACTGAACCAGATCGGCGGTGGCTTTGCTGAAAGCAGTGCAACCTGGAGATGGGCATTTTATATCAACCTCGTGATCGGCGGCGGCTTTGCTCCGGCCTATGTCCTTCTCCTCCCCGATATCTGTCTCCAGCAAGGCAAGACACTGACACAAAAGCTCCGCATGGTAGACTGGACAGGCGTCGTCATCTTCCTCGGAGGAACGGTCTGCTTCACCATGGTCATCGCTTTTAGCGGCATCGTCTACCCCTGGTCCTCAGACTCCGCCATTGTCCTGTGGGTCATGACGGGCATTCTTTTGCTGGCCACCGTCTCTGTCACGACTTGGCACCCATTCATCGCCAAGGTGAACCGTCTCATCCCGGCCGAGTTCTTCAGGGACCCCGAGCTCCTGAACCTGCTGGTGCAGATGTACCTCGTCTCGGGCGTTTTCCTGGCCGCTGTGTACTATATTCCTCTCTTCTTCGCCTTCACCAGGGGCGACGGATCCATGCAGGCGGGCGTACGCCTCCTCCCGTTTGTGTGCTTGTTGGTGGCCAGAGCTGTCGCCAATGGTATAGTCATGCCCAAGGCTGGCTACTACATGCCTTGGTATACTGGGGGCAGCGCCCTGATGCTGATCGGTTGCGCGTTGATGGGTGAGCGCACCTTGTCCCCGGTTCCCCTTTTCTGGCAAAGGTGCATTTCTCGGCTGCTAACCTCCTGCTCAAAGTGACTGTCAACACATCGACGCCAGCCGCGAATATTTACGGCTACACACTGCTCGTCGGAGCAGGATCCGGTGCCTATCTGGCGGCTGGTATCACCGTCACGCAGGCGCTGGTCCCCGTCGAGGACGTGCCGAACGCGGTGGGCTTGCAGGCCATCGCACAGGTCCTGGGATCTGTGTCGTTCCTCTCCGTGTCGGGGAACCTGCTTTTCAACTTCGCCGTGCGCTACCTAACCCCGATCCTGCCGCTCGGGACGCAGCCCGCCTTCATCTCGGACCTTATCGCCGGCCCGCACAGCCACGCGTTTCTGACGTTGGAGTCCGACGTCCGGCTGCGCGTGGTTGACGGCATCGCGCGGACCATGCGGAACATCTGGATCTTTTACCTGGCGGCCAGTGCGCTCAGCTTTATCCTGTCCGTTTTCTTGCGTGTAAGTCCAGCCACACAAGCCCGTGTTCTATTGCTGCGCGACATAAACTTGTCAGTGGTGGCTAATAAGGCATACAGCGCCAAAAGGCTTTTTAGAACGCATCTGACGAGATGCCGTGATACAGTTACATCGTATGGCGCCCGTGGCGTACCTGGAATGTGATCCTGGCGGCAACTCGAGAAAATGCCGCTGTCTCCTGAGCGCATGGCGAGTTGGCGAGAAGCCGGAGCGGGCCAAGTTTGATGATTCTGTGTGCGAATACTGGAGGCCCATAGACAAAGAAAGCTTGATGCTGTGATAATTGGACGAGATGGTAAAGTAGGGCCTGGTTCGGTGTTCGCAGAAAAGTATCCATCCATTTTGAAAGCGGTTTGAGAGTTTGCTGTATTACTTGCCCGGCATCTTTACACTTGAAAGGATTCCAGTTTCTACCCTTATTTTATTCCAAGCCTGAAACTACTTCGTCAACAAGCGTTAAGCAGTTATACTCAATTGACATTCTTTTCTTAGAACGTTGCTGCCAATCTCTAACTGTATAGATATTTTTAGTTATATAGCTGTTTAGGAGATAGAAGACAGTACCTTGAAGCATAATTGTACTAATCTGTGCTTTTTCTCGGGAAATGCTACCGCCATAGGAGAGCCTAGGGTTAGGAAATGTTAGTTGTACTGTTAATACGGTGTAATTTAGAAAGCTTACGTTTGATGTCCATTAGGTCCGTGCCATTCTTTCGCTTTAACAGTCCAACCACCGGAAGGAAACCAGTTTGAGTCAAGATAGGTCGTCTCAAATTCTGTATTATCTGGGGACGTCTTGCCAACGATAAGGGCAATATGGTTACAGCCCCCTGTCTGCTCTGTAACCCAACGTGTAACTCTGTCAAGTCTGCCATCTGCGAACTTAGTACAAGACCTAAAGTAGTAATAAGTATCAGGTGAGAGCTTAACGCCAGCCGTATTAGCAACTTCGGCTAGATACTTATACTTCCTATCGGAATGAGAGGCAAGAGGCATTCTACTGCAGTACCATTCGCCAAATTCATCTAGTTCAAAATCGCATTTATTGATTGCTTCTTCCCCGCAGTGGTATTTGCAGATTCTAATGCCACGGCTTAGAAGGCGATGGCTGCGTGCTGAATCGGCTAATCTTGCGGTGGCAAAGAGGCCACATGTAAGAGTGTAGAAAAGATATAGGGTTAAGTACCTCATCTTTGTTCCGTAAATGGATTTTGATAGTAGGAGCATAAGTAAGTACAAAGTCTGTCTTTATGAGTCCAAAGAGCTCCTTTTTAGGTAAGATGCTAGTTTAAAATAACCAACACTTTTGAATGAGTAAACAGAGGACTAGGTCCATAAGTAGCTGTGGACCCAGAATAACGTCTAGTAGTATGCATACGAGGGCAAAACTCTATTAGAAAATACAAGGGTCAGTCCCTATTTCTTTTTCTTCCTGTGATTGACAACTTTTTACAGCGGATTAGTCTCATCTTCCTTAAGTACTGATATTGTCTGCTAGGTGATTCTTTACTTTGGCCTAGCAGGAACTTTAAACTGCTCCACTGTAAAGATGATTGACTAATAGCATAATATGTCCCAAGGGGTATAATACTGGTACCTCACTTACCCCCATGGAGACGCAGTGAGGCTACGTACCGTTATGCATTGACAGAGATTGTCGGCATCTTTAGCATAGCCAAAATCTATAGAGAGTAGTCATAACTTGAAACCTTGAAACCTTTGGTGGGTCGGATAACACAGTGGCTTCTAATTAGCTTTACTCCTCATTTAGGGGTAATGAGGTTTAGGCGCAGTCAAAGGCATAGGTTTAATTCACGGACTAAGCCGTGAGCGTTTAATTAGCGGCCTGCTAGGATTAGTACTATGTAATTACTATTTAGTGCCTAAGACCCCACCCTACGTAACGGGTACGAATTGCCCGCGGATTATTGCCTCCGGGCGCTCCGAGATGGGCTACAGACCCAATAATGAGAATCTTACCAATAACTGCACTCAATAACCGCACGCATACTATGTAAAATAGGGAACAGCTTTCTGCAAAGATTTTAGCCTAACACAGAGGGGAGGGCTCCCCCCTTCTATCTGTACATGCCAGCCATTGCGATAGAGGACGGGGCGCCAGACCGGCCATGCCTATTGCGATAGAGGTCTCGAAGTGTAGACACACTTGTCAGAGTGTAGGCGTATTGGCATGGGCCACTTGGCTGCAATAGGTGAATCTGGCGGGTAAATGTCTCCCGCATAGAGAGAATAGATTTCCTTACCCAAAATGGGGAAATCCAATGATATTCCTGTAAAGTTATTGGTTACTTACTCCGGGTCTGCTATATATTTCTTGATTGCACTTAATTAAGATTTTCTCCTGAACAACCTGGTTTAGTGTATATTCAGCAACTACTGGGAACGTATTTATCTTAGTAATGTATTTTTTTGTTTGATGACGTGAAACTTAAGAAGCGAGCTGCACTAGTTCATGCCAACAACACGCGGGTAAGCTGCTTCACCTTGGAGGTGTTTCTTCACTCGTTGATTAGCCTAGGATGAAGTTCCTATTATTTCTCTCTGCTCTCCTGAGCTGGATGATGTCAGGCGTGTCTGCAGATGCCAAGGTCGCCATCATCCTGACCGATACCAAGATGGACGACAAGGCGGGCGTCGCAACAGCACTCCTGAAGCGCGACCCGCTGAACCCAGAGAAGCCAATGTACGACCGCGTTATCCTCGTCTTCACCGGTGTCGAGTATCGCGGCAAGGTGGCAGTAGGCATGGAAGACTATCTCAAGCGCGCTGAGAAACACAACCCTCCCCTGCCTAACGATTGGAGGGAACGCATCTCGTGGCTGCAGACAAAGACGAATGTCCTCGGCCACGAGATGCCCCACGAGCGTTGGTATTATAACCGCCCCAACAGGAAGCTTCAAGTTGCAACAGGGCAGAGTTTAGCTGAAAAGGTTGCCCAGGCTGGCCAGAAAGCGACGGTGGACTTTTACCACATCGCGCCGTGCGAGGACGCGGACGTGTGGAGCTTCATCAAAGCAACGCCCAACATCAGGCTGTACCACCTCTTCTTCGGCTATAATTCCCGCCAAGGGCGGGTCACACCCGACATGACCGAGCAGCAGAAGTTGGCGCTGTCTGAGAAACAGGTCCAGTTCCATAAGACGCTTCAAGGCCGTCTGACCGCCCGCAATCCAAAGGCGCAGTTGATATTCACGCAGAACAAAGTGTCTTTCAGCGACTCAGGAGGGGGTTCGCAGGACCTCGAGTGGTCCAAGAAATATTTCCCTTTAAAGGACCTGACAATGGCCCTACAGGATCCGTTCTGGACCAGCAACATCATCAAAGCCAATCAGTACGCCAACGCGTCAACGCAGCTCGTTGGGCTTCCCACCTCAATCAGTGACCCGAACCACGAGGCCTTCATGGACAAGGTTGTAGAGGCTCGTACGACAGCCACAGCCTTGCGCAGACGGATTCTGAAAATGTTAGAAAGTGCTGCAGAAAGCGATCAATACAAGAATGACGATGCGAGGGGTAAGTATTGCAAATCCTTTTTTTCTTCTTTTTTTTGTATATCCTTTTGTCCTCATTTTCTTTAATCTCCCCCCTCTTCTTGTTCGATTATCCCTCTCAGGTTGGATGTGACGGAAGTCACTGTGTCTGCGCAATATCGGGGTTCTTATGCTGATTCGCTGCGACGCAGGATTCTCGCGTTTGGGCGGTGTCTTGATAAAGGAGTTTAGCGGAGATCCAAGGCCGACAGTGGAGTTGGGAGATGCTAACCACATGGCGGCTGTAATGCAGTATCTCGACACACAGGCGGATAGCAACGCAGTGACAGACATGAAGCTCCTCCCAGCCGTGTGCCATTCCCAGACAGATCCCAGCCAGCCCCCGCTGGTCGCGGCGGGTAAGGAAGGCGATAGCCAGAAGCGAGGCTTCGTACTAACAGGTGTTTCACTTGCGAAGACTACCAAGTTTTTGGAGGCTCTTTTCGAACAATCCAGCTCAGCTTCGACTAAGAAGGCGCGCGCAAAACACACAAGGAGACGGGGCTTGTAGACACCAAGGCCCTAGGTATACTGGGGGGTGGGCGTGGTAATGTCAAAATAGTAATCAATATGGCAGAAGAAGCCAATGACTAATATTGTTGTCCAAGAGACCTCTTTGCGGTACACGATGCCCAGCCGTCGAGGATGTTGCAGGTGATGGGAAACCTTTAACTTTGGAAGATCGTTCCTGGCATACGAAGCGCGGCTTGGCTTGCGTGTGCCGCTTCAATTCCCTGTATCAGATGTACCGCTCTCCACTAGAAGGCGATAAGCTTGGTTCTGCATTAGGTAGCCCAGCGATCGCCGCGATGTTCACCAACGGTAACAGGTCTTATCTTTCTCTCCTCCAGGATGCAGGGAAAGTCAGGAAGCAGCACCTCGGCAGCATTCGTTCGAACTTTTATCAGCACTTGATCATGTTGTAACGACTTGGCGTGAAAGACCAAGCGATTAACGCTTGAAAGACTATAAATAGTGCAACGACGCCTGTCGGAGTCAGTAACTTCATCTACTAGGGAAGGTAACCCAAAGAAGAAGAAGAAGAGAAAGCGGAAGCAGTAAGAAGTCACTATCAAGATTTACACTCCATGCTTTCTGTCTATGTATCAATTAAAACTGATATCAAGACTAAGAATAAGACTGAGGCTGAGTTAACTATTCGTTTCTTTTCTCCTTTATAACGATACTCCACCCCGACAGTAATCGTACACATAATGTTCTGTTAAAGCCACAGCAGGCCTTTTAACGGCACTAATCAGCTTAAACGGGAGGTCCAACGCGACTTCATACAGTATTTCCCTCGGTTTTCCCTGGTCTAGGACTCTGTCATGATGGGCCGGCGCCGCCGTGAGCCTAACCGTGGCTTACGGTATCACCACACCGGCCAGGAGACGTAGTGTATGACCTACTGTGACTTGGCTATCGATATTGGAAATCTCATGTCGATGCGAAGGGGCATAAGACCTGGTTTGCGCCGATGCGCATATGAAGTCTGGTGCTAATGCTGAATGCTAGAGTTCCTCGAAATGTCTGCTGGCTCTGCTTGGCCAGGTTCAAGGCAAATTTTCTGATTATAAAAACCTCACCGTCTCTGTTGACTACTATATAGAGCACAGGGTCTGATAGATGACCAGCATTGAGGCCCATGAGAAGACGCGCTTCGCGGCTGTCATCTGGTCGCGCGGCAGTCAGCCAGCAACCCCGAGCAGACACGGACGAGTACGGATGATTGGCAAAAGAGCTGAGCGCCCAAGCTTTGTGACTACTAATACAAAGTTTGTCCTTAATCATTATGCGCTAGTGGCCAATTTTGACGTTGACTCCCTTAGCAACCTATCGTCAATATCAGACATCTGGTAGTGCCCGAGAACCCCGATTGGGCTCCCGTCGTAGTCGCTGCTCGCCCTTGTTACTATCTCCGGGTCGGCTGTCAGGGCGTACGTGCCCGTACCCCACGAGCTGACAGTCCCTATCGTGCTCAACGTTCCGACGGAGTTGATCGGCCCTCTCCTGTTTTCGTTGTTGGGCCCCGTCCAGTCGCCAGTGCTGGTGTTCCTCCCCGCGGATGCCGTACCTACTATATCCGACCGCGTCAAGTCACCGCTGCCGCTAACGTCGCGGCGGGCGCCGGTGCTCTTCTCGTCCAGCTCTGCGTCGCCACTCTGCTGCCTCCGCCTGCGGAGCCACCATACAATGCCCACAATGATCAGCAGCGCGGCAGACAGGCTGACGCCCACGCCGATGCCTACGCCCACGCCCATTGAGTTCCCAGTTTCCTTGCTGCTTGTGACGCCGTTGGTATTGATGCCGCCCAATCCTGTAGGCAAGCTGGTTTGCGCTCCGCCCGGTGCGGCAGGGGTCTCGCTTGTTATCGTTGGGGGACTCGTTGCGTCCGCCGCCGGCTCGGGCGTGGGTGACGATTCGTAAGTCTGTACGGCGGCAGCGTTGCCCGGCGTCGCGGCAATAAGAGGGCCAAAAACAGCCGACGGCGTGCTACAGCATCGCGTCTTTTCGGCAATTGACTCGCAGCAAAACTTGCCTGGCACGCCGTATCCCTCGCTATCGCACTGCCACACCTGTACGCCGTTTATTCGGAAGTCGTAGGCATTCTTGTTTAATAGCGTGTCCTGGTCTAGGTGGCGGTTGTTATTAGTCACATCTGCTTGTACACTTTTGCTCTTCTAGTCTTGTTCTTTTCTCTTTCCTTTTCCTTTTTCATTCTTATTTTCTTTTCATCCTTTCCACCCTGTTCTCTTCCACTTTCCCCTTATAAGCAACAGCTGTACCAGCTCTTATTTGATCATCTCTAGGATATTAACTTACTTAATATGCAGTTCTGAGGACAAACCGGGCTCCGCCACGTTGGGTCGGAGCATGTGCCTCGAGCGTACGCAATGCCCGTAGTATTAGTTGTTTCATCCAGCTTGCACAGCCCGTTGCTCAAGCACGCGTTAACACTACCGCAGCACATGCTGACTTCCGCATTAGGATCACATGGGACATCTTTGGCCTGGACGCCGCCTGGGAAATAGCACAGGTTTGCCTTCGCCTGGACGCCAGCTGTCAAGCTGCTGATGCTGAGAAGGGCGAACCACAGTGCGCAAGCTGGACTCATTGTATTTGATGTTGATATTGTCATCGCGGTGGTTCTTTTGCTCGGCCGATAATCCGGAACAGGGGGAAACAAAGTCTTAGGGGGTACCAAAAAGAAGGAGAGAGAGACCAATAATGCGTAATCGACCGACAACTGGTCGTTGCGTGCGGGAAGGCACTGATTTCGTAACTGAGTGATAACGAAAGACAAGCTCGAGATTTGGCCTCTAGGATCCTAAGAGTAATCAGGAGTTGGGCAGGAAAAGCAAGGAGAGAGGGGAGGGAGGCAAACACGCAGTAAGATATATCAGACATCGAGGGAAAACAAGTTGTTTTAGATAACGTTTTTGGCTCAGACAAACATGGGCCTACTACCCAAGTATTAACCTTGTAATAGGTAGTATTGATATGTGTTAATAAGTACTCTGTAGCTAAATATTGTTGAAGTGTGCCTATAGGCGTGGGTCAATTGGGTCGAATGAGCCAATCCGCCCGGACTACGGATGATTGTTGCAGGCATTTCTAGGAAGGATGTTACTTAAACAAGGAAATATAGTTCGATGGCACGTGCATTTACCCCTTAAAGCTACCAGCATTTGAGGGATTTTCCCATACTTCATAGCGACAGTTATTACACACAGACATGTTACTCTGTAATTAAACATGGATTTCTGCAGTGCATTGCTCTCTGTGACATGAATAGGAACGCACCTGTCCCCAAGACTACAGTCATCTTGTTTCCAATGCTACCTAGAACAACCCGCTCACTTAAGAACACACGTCTACGCTTAGACTAACTATTGGTGCACAGACAAAACCATGCCTGATAAATCCCCACCCCTATTTGCCCCAGCTAAGATCTAGGGCTATCTATAAATAACTAATGCACTGCTATAGCATTCCTAATGCTAATCCTTGCCTAGAAGGTCGCTTTGGAGGTTGGCCTATGACTCTCTAGGGTCTGCCAGGAGAAGGCCGGAGTATAAGTGGATTAGCCTAGGGAGGCTGGGAGGTCAAAGCAGCAGAAGGTGTGGGCACCCCCACCTCTGAACCCCACCGTTTAACAATATGGTTGTCCCAGAACTAGGGTTAGTTTCCTAAGAGTGCTGATCTTCGGTAGCGACTTTCTGAACAGTAGGCTGGTCTCTTTACTGCGTAAAAGCCCGGATTGCGCAAGCAGAACCCTAATCAGCTACCCAAAGGTTTTATTTCCCCCCCTGGTTGCTCTAGCACCTAGAGCTGGTCAGCAGTGTAGTTCGTCTTCCTGTTCACCGCGCAGAAAACCATCCGCGTAAGGAGGTTTAAGCTGAACCAAAGGCATTGAGCGCGGTGAAGCACCTGGACTGCTTTTGCCTTTCGCTTTTGTGGGGTGTAACAGCTGCCAGAAGGGGTAGTTTTGTGAACAACGGAATGGGCCGGATTTCACCTTGGATATGCCCTGTGAACCACCTTGCAGCCCTTGTCGTGCCATTGGCTGGAAGTGACGACTGGTGCTTTTCTGAACTTGGCAAGCGTCTCCCGACAGCTTCCAAGTCGACACGCTTTGGTTCTCGATGACTCAACAGACTCTCACCGTGTTATCTATCCCAGGACACCTCCCTACGACAGTTGCTGCGAAACCAGGACACGAAGCGGCCTTTCTTGTCCATCTCGCTTATTGAACGCCCGATAGATAAGAGCATAATGACCTGTCTCGGAGTACTTAGCTAAAATGGTCAGGCTATCTGATCAGATGGTGTATTAGCATGACCAGTACAATATTGCCAGTGATGAAGAACAGGTCGGCGCTCTGCGCTCCAGGGTTTGCCGACATTAAAAGACCCATGATTCACATCCATCCTCCCCACAATGGCCACAAGTTTTGCGATACAGTATCAAACGCACCATAACACCAGGCAAGGGTCTAGAAGTAACAGTCTATTCTAACATCGACATAACACGGCAGACGCAAGAATTGGCGCCGCCAATAGCTTTGTCTACGAGGGGCTATCTATGGCTTCGAGGATGGGTGATCCAGAAGAAGTGGGTGTTCCTACTGAAGTCAAGAGCTAAAAGCGCACGGCTAATGAGAGGAGAGAGCTCTTGGTGATGAATGTGTATGAATAAAAGCAATCGATATTCCAGACATAGCCGCAGTCACAGCAATCCACTGATAGAACACGTCGGTAAGGGCCGGAGGCATATTGTAAGATCTGAGTAAGGTGTTAAGTATAATTTCGAGAAGCCACAGACTATATGTTCTCCTGCCAGTGGATACACCTAGACCGAGTATAACGTAATTCTCCAAGAAAAGAAAGTTGCGGCTCACCAGACAGTCTACTACAGTTGATGCTATCTCTAGCAAGCCATTCAAAATGATAGAAGCCCAACCCTATCTAGATAAGCAGCCACTAACTGCAAGAAGGACCAACCTGATAACTCCTAGTAGGAGGTAGACCGTTGCATCCATCCAGTACGTGTTCAAAATGGAGTAGAGAAAGGGGTTGAATGGTGTCGCCATCAGAAGTTCAACAGTACACTAAGCATATCTAGGGACATAGGGTGCAGAGTAACGATGCCAAAACGGCAAGTTAGAACCAGCTTAAGGATACACTAAGCAATCCCGCCTATCTTGTGTCCTGGATAGAGGGTCCCAACAAGATAATGTATTTTTCTTTTGACCGTAATAGTGCTATGGAGACGCCTAGTTATCGCTTGCGCCGTGCCTATCTCATTTTGCCCTACCGGCCGTTGTACGTTCGTTTAGTCCAGTATCAACGAGGCCCGGCGGAAGGAGTCAGAGCATGTCTGGACGTAAAACAGTTAGGGGACTAGACTTCCTTTTGCGAGGCTGTCGTGGGTGTATGGGTTGTGCTACTTTGACAATTTAAAGCCCCCGGCTCTCAACTGACTCGGCACGAGCGTCCGTAAAGTTCCATCGCCAACAGTACAAGACAAGGGCGAACTTTTCTCGTCACAGCCGAGGGATTTGCTCAACAGCTACCCTAGACGGGCCACTAGCCCTCTTACCTTTGCCTAACCTCAAGACTAAGAACTTTCAATCGCTTTTAGTTGTGACGACGCAGTAAGCAGTACGACCATACAGATACTGACCCTAACTCACTTTCTAGCAACATGCTTCTCTTACTCTATTAACTTGTCTACTCGCTCAACAGTGCTTGGACAACATTTCCATGTGAGCCTTGTAGCTCTGTCTGTACGAACAATGCTCTTGGGTACCATACTTGCAAGAGATCCAGTGACTTCATCGGCGGGCCATTTATTACTATCGTCCCTTATCGACGACGTAGGTGGAAGGAAGTTTAGGCAAAGGCATCATTGCATTGGATTTAAGAAGTGGCATATGGAGACGGAATAGTACTGTATGATACACATAGTCCTGTACTAACTGGTGTGTGCTGTCATTTAGCAGCCTCATACATGATTTTGAAAGGACTTGTCTCGTGGATAATATAATCCTCAGCCTTGGAAGCATCGCCAAATATTCGTAAAGACCGCACAACAATCTTATATCGGCCGGCAGGCGCATAGGTATTATCGTTCATCCGACCATCCCAGGGAATGTCGACCGATTGCCGGCTAAGATGCTCAAGGGACATACTAGTGCGGAGTTGACCGATGGTCTGGGTGCCAAAGACCATCTTGATGTCGCTAGGATTGGCTTTGAAAAGCGGAACTAGGTCGACACGAACAAAGGGACATCCGAAGACGAATTTAAGAACGAGGACCGGAACAACAGCGTCGCTACCGCTGTTGAGAGTTCCTGGGAGAGGCAGGACGAAGGTGTAGTCGCTAGGAACAGGCTCGTAATTCTTATCCTGGAAGCTAGTAGAGGTAGATAATACAGTCCACCCAAGGTTGATGTGATCGTAGAGACTGCCGGTAATGCCCATGTAAGGCAGAGACAAGTCAGAGCCATCAGAGCCGTCGATAGTAACGTAACCAGACCAGACAGGTAGGCGAGCGGTATTACTAGTAGGAGGGGTAGGAGTAACCCAGATAGTAGTCTCTTCGCCAGCGGGGATGACAACCTTGTCTTTGTCAAAAGATAGTGTCGCGAACTCGGCTGTTAGCTCGTTTGGAAATTGGGTAGGGACCAGATTACTAGCAGCGCCGAGTGAAGATGTCGAGCGTTTATTGAAGGTGTAGGCAGTAGCTGCACCACGGTGGCTCAGTTGGTAGGTGATAGGCCTAGAACTGGTGTTCTTGATAGTAAAGTTTTGCTTGCGAAGGAAATGTTTGGAATCGTTGAATGAGAGGCTGGATGTGCTAAGAAGTGTAGTAGCAAAGGCAGAATCGTAGGCCTGGATAAGTCCGGCGCCCTGCTGAAGGACAGGGGCAAGAAGCAATCTAGGGTCCTGGCCCTTGCCGTTGTTGAAGTTGGCAGGCTTTGCACTGGCGGAAAGGAGGTTCTCGATAATAGCGGGATCAGTAGTCTTGCGAGCCTCCGCAACTAAAGCAACGATAGCAGCTACCTGGGGGCATGCATTAGAAGCTCCAGAGGTAACAGCATAGTAGCCAAGTGCTCTGGGATATGTGGAGATGATATGCTCTCCTACAGCACCAAACTGAGGTTTCAGTTGGGCATCCCATGTAGGCCCCCAGGAGCTTGTCATAGATACGGAACCTCCAGTAAGGGTGTTAGAGTATCTTCTGAACACCAGCCTGCCCTCGAGCATATCCTTCATGTCGAGGATTACCTCAGAACCACTGCGAAGAGCGTCAAACATTTCCCGCACGCTGGAGGGATCGGTTATACCAGCAGCCAAGATCCCAGGGACTTTGCTTGCATCGAAGGTACATGTAGTACTTCCGTCCCTGTCTTTGTAAATCATGATGTGGTTGGCTCCAGCAGCAGCAGCATTCTTGGCCTTCTTGGACAAATTGCAACCGCCATTTCTTAGAAGCACAATCTTTCCTTCTAAGTTGGTGCCTGCAGGATAGGGCTCACAGCCAAAAGCCGTCTCTAACGTATAGTTAATAGTAGGAACCCAAATAGGAAGCTTAACGCTAGTCCACGTAGTAGGTCTACAGGGAGAGAACAAAAATTTGTAGGCTTTTGTCCCAACCGAGTATCTAGATTCGAGAATCATGGTAGGGATGACAATGTTGTCAAATGAGCCAACAGCTGTACCACCTATAGCGCTGGCAGGGCTACTAGCATAGAACATACCCATTCCCCCATCGTTACCGGCAGAAAGAATACAAGGAATGCCAGCCTGAACAATTCGGGAGGTAACAATAGCAACAGGATGATTAGTCCAGCCGCCGGCGCCACTAACAGACGCACTAATGATATTGCTACCATCCTCATAGGCGCGGAGAAGCGCGGCTATCAAAAGATCATCGGTGGTACCACCGGTACAGCCAAAGATCTATTCAAGCAGTGTGTAAGCCAGACAATATTGGAAGAGAAACATCGTTATTGGATTCCTAGACGCACGTACTCCTTATGTTTACTATAGTATCCACAGGAAGTTGAAGACACTTGGCCTGACGCACTATACGGAGGGCACGTAAAGGAAGAAATCACTTACCTTATAAGCACCAAGGGTAACGCCTGGCGCAGAACCAATAAATCCAAAGGGGTTTTCTTTGGCGGCGATAATACCAGCCACACTTGTTCCATGGCCCCTGCAGTCCATGGGATCATCGCTAGGAACAGGCTCGTTTTCGCCGTTGAAGTCGTTACCAACAAAGTCATGCCCATAACTAACAAGGCAATTGGGACCAAAGCAGCGACCAAGATCAGGATGAAGATAGTCAATACCGCTGTCAATGATGGCGATCTTAAGGCCCTTCCCAGTGATACCAGCGCGGTGAAGCTTGTCGACCTGGGTCTGGGCATGTGTGGAGTAGGCGTCATCATCATACTGACGCTTCTTAATGTCTGGGTCCGCGTAGTCGTGGTCTGGCTGGCCGGTCCAGAGAACCCGACGTGCAGGCATTTCGGGTGTATTGATGGGCCACATGCTCTTAACCGAGGGTAGCTGAGCCATCTTGTCGGCTTTTGCGTTGGCGGTATTGAGATCCTTGAATTGTATTGACGCGCCTCTGAATATAGTGCCGTTAAAGGGCATGCGAGTGACGGCATGGGCGTCAGCCTCGGAGTAAAAATCTGAAGCATCCTATTGAAATGAGGGGTTAGCAAGAGGACCTATGCAGTCTAGGGTTACTGCTAAAATAACGAACCTGGCCGTCTTCTAACTCGACGATAAAGGCACCAGCGATGGCATTTGAGGAGCGTGTGTTGCCCTGGGCCTGTACAGCAGACGCTGCGACGAGAAGAGGCAGCAAAAAGCTGATTCTAACCATTTCGCATGGCAAACAGGTCAACCAAGGGGGACGAGAGCCAGCGAGAGACAAAAAGGCATGGCTCCCTAGTTACAGTAAGTGCGAACGGCTTCACCTTTGTAACTTTGGTCAGCTTCTCAGCTTCCTAGGCGATCAGCACGATGGAAATTGGTAGGCGTGATTGTAAGAATAAAATCGATTGATGCGGGCCTACTCTACACTGCTGCTAATGTGGCTGGCTGAGGTTCACCTAATGACTCTATGAGGATGGGGGCCTGATAAGTGATCTAAAGCCCATAACATTGTGTTGTCCATTAATTTAGCCCCAGGTAAAAGAGATTGTTGCACAATATCGAGTGCCTGCAGCGCCCCTCCATTGGCCTCTGTTAACCCCCTCAACCTTTCTTTCAGCCCCCACCCCTGCCAGTCCGGCATCACCGTCTTAAGATTGTTGGGGTCTACGTGTGGCTTGATTAAATGGGACCGCCTGCGAGTTCATCTCTGTTGCCTGCTCTCTTCTGATCTTACATATAAAAGCACAGGCAATAAAACTTTTTGCCAGAAAAGAGGGTACAACGCACCCATGACTTTGTGTTACAGAGCACCAGTCGTTATGCATAATTTCATTTAACATCGGTTTGCGATCTACTCTTTCGTTTGTCGCGCCCGTCACAACCAGATAACTTACTAGTATCTGGCTCAGTAGCTGATATCTATACAATAGTAACTACTCAGTTTCTAGCATCAGGCATAGGTAAAGATCATGACTAGAACAGAATCTTGTTTGTATAAGCTTGACCAATAGCGATGGCGGACAAAGGAGTTAGGGCGAACGCACGCGCAGAAATCAACTTTGAGGCTGATTGCATCGGCCAAGTTGGCCATGATATTTCCAGCCGGCAAGGTCCACCTCCTTATTACGGCAACTAATGCATCATCAATGATATCCAGAACGGCTGCAATAGACGTTCATCTTGTTCGGACTGTAGTGCTTGCTCGCAGAAGAAGTCATCCTGCTCGAGTTCCAGGATTCTCACTTGGACGACTATACATATACAACAAGACAGTGCCGCCAATAGGTCTTTACCTTTTGTGCAAGCGCGATATGGTCGTCAATCCACTCGCAGGGACATAGTGGCCCTAACTTTTGCTTTCTATCTTCCCATTCTGTAGAACCTGCGTCCGGAGCTTCTTCGGAGCTTCTTCGGGTCGTCACCCTCTAATCAATAGTGTAAGATGAGTGCGTCTCGCCGCTTTTCCTCGTCTTGTACGACAACCTGGGCTAGGCTAAGGTGAAGCCATAGAGAGGATCTTGGGCTGAGAAATATGTATCATGCTTATTTCAACTAGATATCCCTCCACTAATGCCTCTAGATTGCATTTGTTAGTTGAGCGCTGGCGTAAATGGCAAATAAAAGGATACCAGTAAAACAGGGCCGTGAGTTACAAATTTGCGCTCACCTATATCATTGAGTATTGGTAGCACAAACTACCACCCTGTGTATCCATCATCTGAGACACAGGGACATCCTCATCTAAGCCCTCCATGTGGAGTAAATCATTTAGAGTTGCGCTTTCGTCTGCGTTGGCTTCACCTGAGTAGTCGGCAAGTCTAATCTTTTCATCTCTCTTTTGCCAAATAAACCAAAGACGATCTAGTTGTGCATGATGGAGGTAGAAAATCGGATCTTAAGTCTGAGTCAGATAAGGAGATTAAGGTTGAATCGGAGGTTATGTGAAGGCTTACCATTAGGAGCTGTAAAACTGTAGAATTCACCTCTAATACCATTAGGGGCCATGTTATGGGGACCATTCTCTACTGCCAAGAAGAATGTCTTATAGTCCTTCTCTCCTAGAGTCTTTTGCACGACTTCTGGACTTACATTTCTGCCAGGGAAATCGGTAAAACCACGAGATAAGCAGTGTGGCTGTGAGTGTAGTCCGAAGTAGAGAGGTTGTAAGTCTGCGAATGGGCCATCTGTCACACAGTGTCCTTCGCCTACACCAAGGGGTGCACTGGAATCTCCGTTGCCTCCAAAACCAGTGACTTTTGAGAATATTGGAGACTCTAGGAAGTTCTCCCAATCAAGTGTCCAATCCCAATATCTACCCTCAAGCACGTCAGCGTGCTTTTGAAAACAGTGGTCGCATATTTAACACTTACGGCAATGTCCCAGTGTAAGAGCACTTGTCCCGAAGATACTTTTCGTATATAGAGATGAATTTTCGGTGCCATGGAAGGAAGGCTGCCTTTCCGTGCGCTACCGCCCTATTTTAGCGCAGAACATTCTTACTAAAGTTGAATGGAGCTTACTGCTATGAGCGTACTTCCTGTGTACGAAAGCAAAATCGTCGTGAATGGTACCATTACTATTGATTACGGAAGGCGTGCGGGTGAGACATTTTGCGGCTTCGATGTAATCCGACTTTTCTTGTCCCGAGAGCGCTCTCCATTCGTTTCTAACGTAAGAATCCGTGCAGCGATTGTGTTTGAAAGATCCTGAGGAGTCCGACTTCAAGTCATGAACAGCACTTGCGTCTTCGTAGCCTGTATGCCAGCCAAGTATGAATACTGCTATGAGAGAAATGACGAGAACGAATGATACGCAGAATCGACAGCCAAATCGTCTCCAGCGTCCGTCGGTAGAGTATAATCCTTTGAGGTTGTCGTTAGACAATGTTTCTGAGTTAGATAACTCTGCGTCAGACGAGGATAAAAATCGGTATTTGCTATTCATAATTGAGGAGAAAATAGCCAGATTGAAATCAACATAGATGTGAATAATAATTGCTGATCAAAGTAGGAAGAATTGGAAAAGGATGAACTGTTATTGATTGATTACGTGGGGTGAAGACACTTGTGCGACTGTAGATGTTTCAACTAGGGGTCCTTATGCTCTTTGTAACAATTGTAGTAATGAAACCAATAATGTTTGAGGATTTAACTTAATTGCTTTATGCACCATTATAGTATCATAGCAGCAGAGCCAGGCTTATACGTGTTATGTAACATAAATCCGTTCACACAAAAAGACAACAGAAGAAGTAAACTTATAAATAAGTCAAAGCACCCACTTTTCGCCCACCCCTGCTTTTCGCCTACCTAAAAAACGATACTATTATAACTACTACTACTACTTTATTTACTTTATTAACTAGCTGTTAGTGCTACTTTAATATAACTTTTAGCCTTACTAGATAATTTAGAGTCGCTAGATTTAGCTATAATATCTTTAGTATTACTAGCCTTAATTTAGGCTTACTATACCTCTCTAATTATTATAAACTTTATATTTAGGTCTAGTTAAACAGCCTTCCTCTTCCTACTAAGAGTATTATTAACTTAGGCCTAGAGGAGCTGTATTTAGTATTAGGTAGTAGCTAATTAGAAGGACTACTTTTAAAAGCCTTTTTTTACCTTTTTAAATAGTAGGCGTTATATAGTAATAGTTTAATTTAGCTAGGTAAATAGTTATAGTTAGTTATCTAGCTCCTTTATCTTCCTTAGCGTTAACTACTTTATAATAGATACCTACCTATTAGTATACTAGGTATTTTAAGTATCTTAGGTATCTTAGGTATCTTAGATATCTCTCCTAGCTTTATTAAGTAGTGTAGATAGTGTTATTAATAACGATTTTTCTTTCTATAATAGTAGCCTATTTATTAGAGGCTATTATAGGCTAGTGCCTAGTATATTAGCCTAGGCTTTACCTAAGTAACTATACCCTACTAGCACCCTACTAGCACTCTACTAGTACTCCCCCTTATACTATATAGACTAATATAATATAATTTCCTTATTTTCCTCTTTCCTTCTTAAGTTAAAAGTAGATAATAATAAAAGCACTTTACTAATTAAACGTATTATAAAGCTAGCTTTTTATATACTTTAAACTTTACCTATAAAGAATAATACTAAGTTAAGTACTACTTC
The DNA here is from genome assembly GCA_034509685.1 of Colletotrichum cereale. Lineage (NCBI taxonomy): Eukaryota > Fungi > Ascomycota > Sordariomycetes > Glomerellales > Glomerellaceae > Colletotrichum > Colletotrichum cereale. Next base: position 78,824 of record JASUDE010000187.1, read on the forward strand.
TTACTAGCTTAATAATAGCTAATAGAATAATAAAAGCCTAACTATAGTAGTTAGTAAATAAAGCTATTAGGCCTTTTTCAAATAGAGTTACTTAGCTTATAATAAAGCTAAAGTAATACTAAATAAAAGTAGTAAAAACTATAAGGTTAACTATACTAAGAGGTAGTTAACACAGCCCTCCTAGCAGCCGTTCTAGATCTAATAGGAATAGTTAGGCTGTAATAGTAGCGGAGTATTACACTAGCGTCTTATAAAGTAACGTAGTATAAAGGTAAAAAATAACAGAAATAAGTAATAATAAGGAAACTAAATAGAGGTTATAAAACAAAAGGTAGGTCTCTAAAGTAAGGTATTCTTATAGTTAACCTTCCTACTTAGGGGAGGTTAATAGTATAGAGGATTATATACTTTATAGGCATATAAATATATACATACCTATAGGGATATCCTCCTTTAGCCTATCTATCTACCTTATTCTATAATAAGTACCCCCTTTTAGAAGAAACACTTATCTAAAGTGTATTAAAATATAGAAAAGAAAGTTACTATTAATCTACTATATTATCTATTACTTTTCTCTTATATCCTATATATTCCTCCTTTATTTATTATCTTTAAAATTAATTCTTATAGTATAGTACTTCTTACTACTACCTTAAGCTAATATAGCTAGTAAGTTAGGTTAGCGTATATACTTAGCGGTACGCTAGGGAATTATAACTAATAAGGCGTAAGTAGATTAAGAAGCTAAGGTATACACGTAAGTATCTTTAATAATATTAGAGAGTTTCTTCTTTATACTAGTAACCTTATTAATAAAGGCCTTAAACTTATTACTTTTAAACTTATTAAGGGTATTAAGGTTATTAGCCTTCTTATTAAGTAAGGTAACTTTCTAAGTTAGCTTCTAAAGTTAATAGTTAAGGCTGTTAATAAAGGCCTCTAGATACTTAGATTTCTTAGCCTTCTTATATAGATTCTTAGTAATTTAGTAAATACTATTAGAGTGCTTCTTAATAATTAGCTTATAAGACTTAGTAGTAGCTACTACTATATTAGTAACCTTATAGGTAACGTTAGCCTTAATAGTGTAGTTATTAACTTTTATATCTAGATTAGTAATATAGTTTTAAATTATATTAAGGAGAATAGTCTAGCTTTAGGTATTATATATATATATAATCTCTAGGATAGAAATTAAGTTTAATTACTAAAGTAGTAGAAGAGTACTTATAACTTTAGAGTTACTTTATTTAACTTAGTATATAAAGGTAAAGCTAATTAATACTATATAAGAGGTAAAGTTACTAAACTAAAGCTTATTCTTCTTATACTTAGAAAGTATATTCTCTATAGGGGTAGTAACTATTTAATAGAAGTATATATTAAATAAAAGGGAAGTATACTAGTTAGTAATACTATTCTTATAATAGTTATAGAAATCCTTTAGCTAAATATAAATCTTATAGATAAAGGTGTTATTAGTATAGTTTTTAACTGCCTCCTTAAAGTACTTAATAGCCTTAGCGTAACTAGGGATATTAGACTTCTTTTTATTAGTAGTTTTAGAAGTATTCTTCTTAATAGTCTTACTTATGTTTTTCTTTAGGGTTACCAGGTTAGTTAGTATACCTAGCGTAATATAGGCCTTAGTCTTTATATTACTATAGATCTTAGTAAAAGTAGCACTATTAAGGCTGCTACCTATAGTATAGATATGTTTATTAACTATTTTATAGTAAGTAACCTTAAATGTATAACGCTTTATACGTTTTTTATACTTTAGCATAGCTTTATAGTCCTTAATCTATTATAAGGTTTCCTTAGTATCTTCCTTTATTTTATAAGGTATATTATAGAGGTTAGTATTAGTAAAGGAGATAGACGACTTAGAGTTATTACTAAAGTCTTTATTATAGCTAGTATTTACCTTATTAGTGTTAATAACTATAGTATCTATAGTATTATAGTTATTAATATAGTATTAGTTTTTAGTAAAAGAGGTTCCCTAGGTAGTAGGGATATTAACTAATTTAAAGGTAGACTTTAGGGGGTATAATAACTACTAGGTTTAGGTTTAGTTAGTAGCTTTAGTAGTCTTATTATTAATAAAGGGGTTAAAGTTAATCTTATCTTAGTTTATAGGATTATTAGGAATAAGTGAAAAACGCTAGGGATTTACTATAGTAGCTTACTATATAGTTCTTAGTAAAGTATATAGGAAGGAAGTATAAGTCTTATTATATTACTTTATAATAGGTAAAGGGAAAGTAGTAAATAGAAATATTAGAAGGTAGTAAAAAGTAAAGAAATTATAAGGTTTATATTTATAATAAATAGTATATAGAAAAGGGGAAAATAAAGGGTTAGTAGGTAGGTAAGTTAATATACTTTTTTTTAGCTACTAGCTATTAAAGGTAAGGAAGATATAACTACCTATTATAGGTAGACGCTTTTTCCTTCTTTTAAAAGGAAAATAAATATAGTTATTTTAGTAAAAACTATTATAGAAACTATATATCTTGATAAAGAAAAATAGGCTAAAGGCTTTTCTATAAGTTATTATTACTTTTATTAAGAGAATAAATACTTTATTATTATTAAAACTAAATTAGAGACTATAAGATTCCCTAAGGCGTTTATAATACTTTATAAATTATCTACTAACGTCTATAGTAAGGTCTAAAGGAAGTTAGCTAAGGCTAGTTTTTATCTTTACTTTTTTATATACTTAGTAGCCTAATTAATTAGTTATTCTTCTTTATAAGTCTTAATAAGGTTACTAGCGTTAGGCTTAAGGTTCTTATAAGGTTCCTATATGTTAGAAGCTAGTAAGTACCCTTTCTACTTAATAAGATACTTAACTAACGGCTAGGCTTTCTTTTAGGTTACTTTATAATTTATAATTCTCTTAACTTTATATTCTTTTATTCTATTAACTTTTACTAGTTTAAAAAGAATCTCTTTATAACTAAATAGGTCTTCCCTATCTAGTACTTTTTATAACTATATTATTAATACTACTAAGTAAACTCTTTAGTAAGCTAGTAAGTTAAGTTTATAGGCGCTAGGCCTAACTACCTAAGTAATATAAAAAGGTCTAGTATACTATAGAGACTACTTCCTTTTAGGTTTTTTAGGTAGTAAATATCTTCTACTAAAGTAAAAAAATACTTTATTACCTATAGTAAACTTTATTAGGTAATAGTGTTAGTTATATTACTTCTTTCTTATTACTCTTACTACGTTAATAAGAGTCTATGCTTCTACTTAGTAAGTATTATATAATACGTTAATTAATTCTAATAGGATCCCCTTTTTACTAACGTACTTTAATATAGTTCTAAAGTAAAACCTAAGTACTAGTTTGTTTAGTAATTAGCTTATTATTATAGTAAGTAAGTTATTAAGAAAGTATTAGAGGGATAGTAAAATATTAATCTATAGTATATTAGGGTTAGTATATATATAAAAACAGATAGTAATCTTAACTATCTAATTTATTTTCTTACTTTACTTATTAGTCTAAAGGTAATATGTAGTAGATATAAGTAATCTTACCTTTAGGGCTTTAAAGATCCCTACTTAGACTACTAAGATAAACTTTAGGTTATAATTACTAATAATAGCGTTGAGTAGGCTTTAGTTATATAATATAAGAGTTTAAAAAAGTACTTAGGCCTACTAGTAAGCTTTATACTTAATATAACTTAAGATAAGTAGAACTTTCTTACTAAACTTATATATTATAGTGTAAAAGTAGTTAAATAGGTTAAAGTTAGGTAATACTTAGAAACTATTTTAGGTTAAGACTTCTAGTATATTAGTAATAAAGTCTATAAATATAGTGTAATATAGGATACTAAGCGTTATAATAAGTTAAAGAGATCTAATAGGTTTTAGGTAATCTATTTAGTTACTTTAGTATACTAGGTAATAGGTAATATACGTCTTAATAAGCTTTACCTTCCTATAGATATAGAAGTTCTAAAGTTCTATAAGTATTCTCTTACGCCTAAAGTAAAACTTCTTATTATAAGTAAGAGTAAAAACTCTTCCTACTAAAAGCTTTAAGATATAAAGTCTCTTTATTTTATCTATAGATATATAGAATATTAGTCTATAGTTATTAATTTCCTATAGGAGGATAGCTACCTAAGGTTATTATTACTTTTCCTAAAGTAGTTATTAATCTTTTTTTACTTTATCTAAAGTTATATACTTACGTTTATCTACTTATATTTACTAAATCTAATTCCTTAGATTCTTTAGCTTTTTATTACTTTAGTATCTTTTAATAATTTCCTATATAAACTTATTATTAACTTATACTATAGTTATAGTAGCTTTCTTAGGTTTTAGGGGTTTATTACTTATATACTATACTATAGCTACTACGTCTACGTTATTATTATTATTAATATCTATAAGTTTATCTTTATAAAGGAAATACTTAGATAGGTTAGGTTTTATAACTAGTAGGTAGGAAAGTATATTAGGTATAACGTTTAGCTTACCTAGTATATAGAAGATCTTTAGGTAGTACTAAGAGAGGTAGTTAGTAGTATTTATAAGCTTAAGATTTACCTAATTTAAGTTAAAGGTTTTTAGTAACCTATATATAATAATTCCCTTAGCTACTATATAGTCTATAAGAATATTAACTTTATAGTAGTTAGATTATATTAGTTTTATAAGCTTTTTTATAGCCTATATAATAGCTATAATTTTAGCTTCTATAGTACTAAAACGTTTCTTTATTACTATTATAAATTAGGAAAAAAAAAGAATAGGCTTAACGTGTTTTATTTTTATATTAGTACTAAGTATATTTTTACTTTTTTAGTTATAATTTAGTTAGAAGACTATAAGCCTTAATCTACTAATATATACGTTAATCTTAAAAAATAGCGGTTTCTTAAGGTTATAATAATATTATATTACTTAGTTATAAAGTTTCTTTTATAGTACGTTTTATATATTAATCTCTTTAGATAAGGGGTTAAATATCTCCTTTATAACGATTTTTACCCTTACTTAGTATATAATACCTAGCTTAATAACTTTATTTTATTTTAGTTAGGCTACTAATTTTATCTTTTTTTACTAAAGGGTAATATAATTATATTAAACTAAGGTAACTTTATATAAAGCTAACTACTAATCCTAAGATATATCTTAAGGTTATATAGGCTATATAGAAAAACTAGCTTCTTAAATATATAAATATAATTATTTATTTTATAGATAGAAATTAATAGATAGGCATAAGGAATTAATATATAGGCATAAGCCTTATATAGGTATAGCCTTTATCCCCTCTAATTAGCTAGAAAAAACAGTATATCTTTATAAAGGTAGTAAGTATAAATATACTAATATTTTAGTTCTATTAGTATTAAACTATATTAACTATAAGGCTTTTTTTATAGCTACTAAAAGTATACTTCTAGCCTTATTTTTATAACTTTTACTACTCTTACTTCTAATTTAAGTTTTATAAAAGTATATATTTTAAGCTACTTATACTATACTTTTATAAATCTTAAATAAAGAGGGGCTATATAACCTATAGAAAGGCCTATTACCTAACTTTCTTATAATATAGTTATAAAGATTTATTATTACTATAGACTATTTCCTACTTACTTTATCCCCTCTAAATACTAAGCTATATTAGCTATCTACTTATATAATTCCTTATTATCCTCCCCTTACTAAAAACGCTAGATTAGCTTCTTATTTATTACTAAAATAAGCTTAATATCTAGCTTTAACTTAGCTAACTTACCTCTTATATAAGCCTAGCTAATATTAACTTATTTCTACTTTTAAAAGGGTAGCCTTACTTTTTCCTACTTATACCCTAGCTGCTATAGGTAGTATAGGCTTAACTATCTAACTAGCCCTCTTTAGGTAAAGCTAGTTATAATAAGACTAGCTATACTATATTCTTTAGCCTACTATAAAAGAATATAGTAATCTTTAGGTTAAGGATTTAGTAGTATAAATTAAAGGAAGACGTCTTTTAAAAATACTACTAAAGGTATACCTCTTACTTACTAAAAGTAGCTATATTTAGTATTTTAAAGTAAATCTTATAATAGTATAAAATACTTAGCTAAACTAAAATAGTATAGTCTAAGCTATATACTTTAAGAGGAGTAAGAAATAGCTTTTTACTAAAAGGTATTACTTTCTTTACTAAGTAGTATTACTTCTTAATTAACGTAAGATACTTTAAAAAAAGTATTATCTAAAGTTTACCTAAATACTTAAAGTAAGAACCTATATACTTTTAGCCTATAAGTACTTTATCCTAAGTATAAGCTTACTTAAAGCGTAGCTTCTAATTACTAATTATCTTCTATATAATATTAATAAGTTAATATAGGTAACTAAGACTATTTAAGAGATAGCTTTTAATATTATTATTACTTAACTTTATACTAAAGGTAATATAAATACTAAAGTTTTAATACTTTTAAATAAAGTAATAGGCCTATTATACTCTTAATAGTAAGTATATTATATAAAGGTACTAAAGGATTAGGCGTTAGTTATTAAACTCTTTATAAAGCTTAGTATAAGCTTTCTTAAAAGCGTCTTTAGTTTTAGTAAAAATAATATACTTTTATATTATAAAGACCTTATAATATATATAAAAAGGAAGTTAATTAATAGGTATATTAATATAGGCTTTATCTTTATTACTTCTTATAGCTATTACTTATATTAGTAGCTAATAGCCTTTATTATTAGACCTACTACTATTACTACTATAGCTAAAGTCTTTAACCTACTTCTACTTAGCCTTAAGTATAACGTTAGAATTAATATAGTAGATATAAAGTTATTATTAGACGCCTAGAAACTACTTATTTAGTATAGCCTTTATCTACTTATTATAGTCTATAATAATAATAGTAAGGTAATAGACTAAGTTTTAGTTTATAAGCTAGTAGATACTTACTAAGAGAAACTAAAAACCCTTTAATCTCTTATTATTAATAAGGCTAAACGTAGCGTTATAAATAGATCTAATATAGGTCTACTTAGTAGCTTAAAAGAGAGAAAGCTTAAAGTAGTTTATATTATAGGTATTATTAAAGCTAATTACCTTAGGGAATTACTTCTATATTTAGAGATAGTAAGAAAAGGTTTAAATAAGGCTAATAAGGTAGTCTAGCTTATTATCTACCTATTTTACTATATATAGAATATCTTACTTATTAAACAGCTTAATTAACGCTATAGTTAGTAAATATTTACTTAATTTCTCTTAGTTTATATAAGCTTTAGTATTATAAATATCTTATTAGGTAAATAAAGACTTTAGAAACTACTTCTAAATAATAGTATATATATTATATACTTAAATCCTAACTTATTAGCTTATAGTTTTAATAGTATCTTAAACTACTTAAATAAGCCTATAATATAAAAGGTATATAGAGGCTTTAAGGCTAAAGCTATAATAATACTAATAATACTTAGGGTTTTAATAAGAATATAATAGCTACTTACCCTCCTTTAGGGCCTTTATAATAATTTACTATTAATAGCTATTTTTCTAAAATCTAGACTATTAAATACTAATACTTTATATAGGCCTAGGCTTACTAAACTAATTATATTAGAAGGTATATTAAATAACTTAGCCTCCTACTTAATATTAATACTACTTTATAATACTAAATCTATTAGCTTTTATAAAGGTATTAACTTAGTTAAAGAGGGTGTTAAAAGTTTACTTTAGATTACTAAGAATTAGTAGGTTTAGGATTTTAGGTATAAGAAGAGAAGAGGATTAGTTACTTAAGGTGTAATAAGAGGCTATAGTTTAAAAAGACGTTTTACTTTAAAAGGAGGATTACTTTAAATATAAATAAGGTAGTAGGTTAACTTAAAGACCTTATAATTTTTACTATTAATAGATATATTTTTATTAATAGAGAAGTATAGTTATTAGCTATTAATTAGTTTTAATAACCTATAGAATAAGCTAAAGTATACTATTAAACTACTATATAGTAAGCTAAAAAGATTACTAAGACTATCTATTAGGAGGAGAGGAGGTCTACTTTAGAGAAAGTTATAAGAGAGTAATTACCTAAGTTTATATTATTCCTCTAGGGAAATAGTAAGTAAGGTAAAGTCTAGGCTTTATACTAAGGTAATTATCTATAAGAGGGTATATACTTTATAGTAGGTTAGCTAGAAGCTTTATAATAAAGTTATACTACCCTTAAGGATTACTAACTCTATAGAATTAGCTAACGCTAAGGTAACTACTTTTAGATAAAGGAGATAATAGTGCTTAGCTAGATAGTAGTAAGAGACTATAATTAATTAATAGTTACTTTTAGGTAATATAACTAGTAGTAAGAAGGTAATAAGGTTAAGGTTAGTATAGTAGGTTATCCCTCTATTAAGGTTTAGAAGCTATTATAGATAAATAGTATAAGTTAGACTTAGAGGCTTAATAATATAACCTTATAGTAAGAAGAAAAGAAATAGAAAGGGTTAAGATACTTAATAGGTATTTAGTAGAATTTAATTATACTAATGATAAATTTTCTAGCTAATTAGAGGGGATAAAAGCAGCGGTGCTCTCAAAGCAATCAAAGCAAATTCGGCCCCATATTTGACTATTTGACTATTTCTCTGGAGATAATTGATTAATTGAGTGACTTGC
>JASUDE010000188.1:0-87333 GCA_034509685.1 Colletotrichum cereale
GGGGGGGGCAGGACCTCGCCAATGAGGGTATTCGGGGGTCTTGCGAAGCATGCGCGGTGCAGAACACAACAGCTGCGGCGGACAGGCCATGCGGTGGGTGCTCATTCGTTGCATTGTGCACCGATGCCGTAATCGAGTGATACTGATCGACGAAAAGTGTTTGCGCTGGAAGGATGAGGTTCCAGCCATGGCTCCAACCCCCGATGCAGATAAGTAAATGGTCTTCCCGTCATGTTGATAGACTCTTCCTGCCTGAGCAAGGCAGGGCTGAGAAACAAAACAGCTGACGGCCAGGTATGAGGACCACCGAAGACCGAGGCTGCTGTATCTGGGACGTGAAGTTTGAAGCGGCTAACGGAATGTCGACGGTCCTTGCCTCCCGTGTGAGAGACGATGCAACATCAACATACGAAGAGCCGGTTGGTAGCAATCAAGAGACGGGCCATGTTCCCTTGATCTTGACGTAGTTGAAGGGCATGCCCCTGCGTGAAGCATTAGACGTTTGTTCCAAACTTGAGTAGCAGATTCACATGGGCACCAGGACCAAGCGAAACCTGTGTCGACAATCGACGAGTGACTGCCGAGCCTCGCCCTAAATCGCTTACGGCCCAGGAATCGTGTTCCGGGGTGAACGGCATCGGACGTCACCCTTAGAGAACTGGCGGGTCTATCGCCGAGAGTCTTCCGTGTCTTCCCTGGTAAGACCTGCAACCAGTGAGGTGCAGTCTCATCAGTTTGGAATCCTCCGCGATACCCGACACGAAACTGGCAGGATGCAAAACAACATCCTCACCGGAGAGCGAGGGCGAATCCGTGCCTGTAGCCAGGTATTTGATGGCCTGGGGCTGAACGAAGCGTCGTAGAAGAAGGAAATTATGGCACGGCGAGCTGGAAAACGTTGCAAGTAAATGAGGGCGCGTACACTTGGCTTCGGAGCCGGTGTCAGCATTTCAATGACGTGAATTGGCATGGCGTTTAAAGGGACGGAATATCGTCGTTCCTTGTGAGCATGGTGTCGGTCAGACGACCGGGAGTGGCCAGCAGTGTTCACATATCGCAAACATGCCATCTGTATCCTCACAAGACACGGGCCGGCTCCGCGGTGTTCGATAGACAATCACATGCATCACGAAGACGAGACGAAGCGTCAGTCCTAGCCCTGCAGGAGGAACACCTGTACCGTCATATCAGACCTGTTTTGATGTGGTTCAGACATCCCTGGGTTCTTCTGCCTGGATTGTTTGCGGTTATGTGAATCAGCTCTGGGTTCGCGCGAACCCAGAGACAAAGCCAAACATTGTGAGGATCATAATATAGCAGATATACCGAAACCTGCCTGCTTGGAACGGAAGACACTGGTCGCCAAAGTCAAGGGGCGGGTGATGGAACGATCGATCGGCAAGCAGGTAAACAATCCAATCGGCGCGCCGGAGCGATGGGAGACCAAGCAATCCACAGCATGTGTTGAAACAGCTTGCAAAAATGCTGCGATGGATCCTTAGTTGAGTTCACTCGCCATCTCGTCCAGCGATCCAACCCGTGGAATATCTTTCCAGGGTTTCATAGTGTGAAGCCCACATTCTCAGGTGCAGCAAAGCCTGACGAGCCTGGCCGCACGAACCGCACAGAGCGGGAGGCACTGCAGTGCGGGCAGCCACGCGCTAAAGGAAGGGGACGAAGGGAAGGAAGCGATTCTGAAGCAAGACAGAATGCCTGGGTGACCGAGACGCTTACGTCGAGCTCGGGTCATGGCGTCTCCCTGACAGCCCCAAAAATTGAAATTCGTCACTTAAAGGCGTGAAGCTTCTGGAGGTGACACCTCTTTTCGAATAAGGATACAATACACCCCCTGGCCTGTATCAGCCGGCGAGCCATGTCCAAGCCGTACGTCGAGCCCTCTCCCGCACCGATGATGGCGCATGTCTTGCTGCGATTTGACCTAGTCTAGAGTGCCTCGCTAGCCATGGTGACACAATCACACACACTCGCGCACACACTCAGCCATTTTTGGATAGGCCAAGGGGTACGAGCGGTACAATCGCTATATTTGGGCGGGAGGCCCTTGGCCATGAGGGCTCGGGGCCGGACCGGCAGCCGGAGAGGTGCCGCCGCAAAATAATTGTCAACCAGGTGGTGACCAATTCAGTATCAGAAAGACACATGATGTGGCCAGAAGTCATTCCTTCCATGACCGGCTTCCGAACCGATGGGTGTTGGAAGAGTGTCTGGCACGTTGCTGACGCCGCCAGCCTAGGCTTGATGATGTGATGTGACACAGTACGATGCGGACCGTACGGCAACCTGCGGATGGGCAAGGAATGAGGTTCGGCAAAGACTGCAACAGGAGAGCAGTGAGCAAGACCTGCACAGCCTCGAATCTGTTGTGTATTCAGGAGCCGTTCCACCTTCCCGCATTCCTCCTTACAGAGCCCCGACTCACGCATTGGGATTCGGCTACGGTGGGGATCACGGATACGGTACTGGATCCGGGGGGAGGGGGTACGAGGGCTTGCGCTGAGCCAGCCTACGCTGCGAAAAGTCATCTATGTGTAGGTTGAGTTCCACAGACTCGAGTAAGGGATTCGTGTGGTATCACGGTGGTTTATCAGAGGGATTGAGCAGCATCCAAGACTCAAAAGATGGCTTAGGGGCAAGGTCGGGGCGAATATTGAGGAAGGGGTTGGGGGGGGGGGGGGGGGGTTGGGGGGTGCTCACTCGTGTCGATAACTCGCCTCTAGATTGACGTCCGGGTGTTTCTGTGGTGGAAGGAACAAGTCGCGCGTTTAACTCGCTTCAGAGCGGACAATCCCCAAGCCTGGCGCGGACAGTGATTCATTAAATCAATCCCACTCGGGTGGAGGGAGCGGTTGCGTGGAGGAGCTTTGACATCACCTGGTACCGCACGTGGAAAAACACGCAAGACGTCGTGGACGTAGGGTCAGCCACGGTCACTCATCAGAACGGGCGAGACCAGTCGCTGGATCTCTAGCCCTGTCTATGTGTCCTGGTGTAAGATGTTGCCCACACCAGAGTCGAGGCCCTGGATGGCTGGTTGATCGGCGGTTGTCACTCCACTTGAGTCGTAGAGATATTGACGGCATTCGGGTGGTACGTGCGATACAAGTTGGCAGTTCGCCGAAGGCCTGCGATTGATGTGTAATATTTGTGGACGATGGGAGGCTTTCAGCACACTGCCATGCTCCAAAGCTGTCTTGGGCCAGTTGGTTGGTTCTCCAACGCTTCGGCCAGCGGGCATTCGTTGCCTAGTGTGACTCCACGTCCAGATCTCGTCTTGTGCTCTGTGTTGGTGTGTTCTGATCAAAGGCTCAAGCCCAGAGGCTTATGGGACATTCGAGACAGGCTAAGGCAACTGGCGTCGGGTCCCATTGGGCGTATGTTCTGAGCCAGCCACAACATCGCATGGGGAGGGAGCAGGGATAGCAACGACGGGATCGGGACGAGAGCAACAAGTCGCTCCAACGGTGGCCCTGTCCAAGAAATGGTGCGAGCGCCGCGGGTTGAAGGTACCTGCTGGAGAGGACACCTGAAATTTTTGGTGGCCCGATCGAAGGGCAAACCGCTTGTTGGATACGTTAGGTGCGTTTCGTGCACACGGCGCGTATCGCCGACCCATTCTGTGAATGTTGATCAGCCGTTGGCGGTTGACAGTTAGGCATGGCCAGATATGAGCCGTATCATGTACTACTAGATCCGACGGGAGTTGTCGATTGCCGCCATCGTTGGCATTTGAGGGTTGACGGCTGAACGGTCGGCAAGGTCTCGAGACCGTGTCTGCTTAGCATAGCCAGCCATGTGGATTCGGCGACCAAGGGGTGTGAAGGGTGGCAGCATTATTGATTTTGACTGCAGGTTGGCGGGCCGCCTGAGCACATTAATTCCCGAGGACGGCAGGTAGTGATCCACTCTGCTCATCAGCGTGAACTTTGGGCCAAGTGCTGCGGGTTGCAGCGCCAGTACGGGACACTCCGTAGCATCATGGGTAAGCCCCGGGATGCCGAAGACACGGAGGAGGGCCGCCCGACGAGAGCCGAAAGGAGTGTTGGAACCCAGGAGAAGTCACGACCTCCGACCTACCTACTACGTAAGGTAGCCAGCGAGCTAGCTATCTTACTCCAGAGCCGTGAGTCGCGAAGGGCTCTTGTTGCAACGCTGGCATGTAGTCTCCGGACCGGGCCTCGAGAGTTGCAGAGTGGAGGACATTGAGCGACGAGGGATTTCCACAAGAGGAGTTGCAGCATGGCAGATTGCCTCCGATTATCATTTCGTCCGTGTTGGGATTCTTCCACGCTTCGCCAGCTTCACCATGCTATCGTAGGTAATGATCAACAGCGGAAACGTTCTGGACTACACTACCTACTATGATAGTCACTGCTCCGTTGTTGGCCAGTTCAGCGTCGAGTCGTCTGGTGGGAAGGGAAAAAAGGGGGGGCAGACAAGTGCTGGTTGGAGGTTGCGTCTATTGTTTGTTGCGGTGGTGGGTGGGCTGGTTGTGTTTTTGGGAGGGCCGCTCTGTGCACGCACTGGCGCAGAGTTTTGTGCAGCACGCAGTACAACGGAAGGGAACGCATCTAGGTAGGTAACATGGAGATCCCCATACAAGGATTGGAGGGAGATACAGTCTGTACTAATTGTACACTACTGCCGACACAGGTAGGTAAACTTGGGTAGGTAGGTACTGTAGGTAGGTGGGCTGTGTAATTGTGTAGTACCTACTACGTAGACACACTTCACTACCTCCCTACTTTCCTAGCAGCTCGCAGTTCCGCAGGGGTCGGACGGCGTGAGATTGCCCGTAGCGTCGCTTCTACGGGATTCGGCCAATGACTCTCGCTCGCTTGTCAGATCCCCCCCGCCCTTGTTTCCCGGTCCTGTCCATCCTCGAAGGAAGGGGCGACAAGCCCCGGCAGACGAACAGGCGAGTCGGGCGGAGCTGGCAGGTACATGCCTGGAGACTTGCTTCTCAGTCGGAAACATTGCGCTCAGTAGGTATACACTTGGTACCGTATAATCTGCGATGTCTGGGTTTCCCCCGCTTCACCCTGCCCCACCTCACATCATTTAAACGACTCGGTACGTATCTACAGTACCTGGGAACTACGTAGGTTCCACGAGTTTGCCCACCAGCACTTGCACCCTTGCCCATTCCAAGCCCGTGCCCCGAAAAGCCAAGTCTCTGTCTCCTCTCTCCGTTTCCATCTCTGCTGCTCAGCATCTTCCGCCGTGCCTCGTCATCCTCGCTTTGCCAGTCTGCCTCGTTGATGTGTCACGAGCACTGCGCTGGTCAAATCACTCAAGAAACGGCGTCTGTTGTGACGGGCAACTCCGCCAGGCCTCTCTGTATGAACCACATCGGCCCCGCCGTCTAAATGACGGGCGCGCACCAACGGCGTTGTTTCTACTAAACGCTGCGATCAGGTACCGGATCTTGGATTGGCTAGTACGCACTAGGGCACCCCGGCTACCCCTGGTCGCCGATAGTCCTGAGGGCTGGCCTTCTCTACCTGCGCTACATGGTACACTACCTACCGTAGGTAGGTCGAGCAGGGGTCCCAGGTGTACGACATGGACACAGCGTGCCATGGGCAAAGGTCACTGCCACAACGGTAAAGTGACCTGAACGGTAGACCAAGACCAGAACAGCAATGTCATCTTACGCCTTTCCACCCGTCCCACCGCGAACGTCCGGTAGAGGAAAGGGCGGGCGGGGGGCGAAAAATGATGGCGGAATGGATCAAACCGTGTCATTTAGTGTACCGTCCATGCGATCGATGGTCGACTGACTGACTGAGAGCTGATGCTCGGGCTACCATTCTGACCCTCTGGGCAGAGATGGCGTCTACTACGCATGGTGCGGGAAGCAGCACGCACATCGACACCCCGTGGGCGATTGTGCTTACTCAGTATTAGCCACGGAACTTGTACTGTAGCTTCCTACTGTGTGTTTATTTTATTCTTATGTGTATTATTGTGTGCTGGTGTGACCTTGCGGGAGACCGCCTTGGCACGTATCTCAGTTGGCTTGCTGAACGGCCCGTCGGCACACAGCTAGAGAATGAGGACAGAAATGTGGGAGTGTTTGCGCGTCTTGCTCCAGTCTCCTGCAAGGTTCGGGGAGGGAGATCCCGAGCTGGTCACGCTTGCTCGCTTTGGCTCTCAATGGCACCTTGGCCTGACTGGACCTTCCGCAGATGACCCGTCTACTTCCAGCAGTCGACAAGTCGGTCATCAAGCTTGGAGTTGGGCGAGCCACACCTCTTCTCTATTCCGTCTCAAGGCTCCCGTCGACTTAACCTTAACGATGATTTGCATCTGCCACGCTTAAGTTGGGATTGGAACCACAGCAGTGGAGAGATGAGATGATCGCTTTGCTGCAACTGCCATCGTTTTCGCTGACCAGACGGCAACGGTCATGGCCACTGTGCAGCATCACGCTCAGGCATGTCACAATGACCATACGCGAGCCGCCATTCCGTCTGTAGCGGGGGTTATCGCAACAGGCGAGGTTTATACGAGAAGAGATAAGTCTGCAATGCCCCCGTGTAAGCTGCTTAGTTGGGCCTGGGTGCGGGTACTCGCAAGGTGAGTAAGTCTGTACAAGTCTTCCTGTGCCGAGTCGACTTGCGTAATCGTTGTGCTGCATTAGCACTCTGTCTCGGCCATCACGCATCATTTGTATCCGTACTGCGCCGAGCAACCCAACGGCGTTCTGGCGTGGTGGAAATACACAGTAGATGTGGTAATAAAACGGCACTCATGGTGCCTCGGACGGGGATGGGAATCATTACCAGCACTGCGCAATGCGTGTTATCCACATCTGCCCACTCGGCCTTGGCTTACCTGCAGGGCCTTATGAGTACCTACACTGATGATAGTAGTATTTTGGCGCTGGTGTGGTTTGGTGTTGCGTAAAATAAGATAAAAAGGAGGGGGGAGGGGGGTGTGAACAGGTGGATGGGCTGGGTGCTGGGACGAGAAAGAAAGAATTGGAAAGGGGGGGGGGGGAGGAATCAAGTAGCGATAGAATAGGTACAGCGCAATTCCAATGATACAGGTACTTGGGTGCCAACGCCCACCCCCAGGCCCACGCACGCCCCCCTACACATCCTCCCCTTCTCCTCCTCTGAGGTACCTATCTATCTGTTGTGCCTGGACTTGTTGATTGCTACTGCCCAGCAGTACCCGGCTTTTCTGCTCTGCGCTTCCATCCCTCCCTCTTCTCTCGGCTCCCTACGAAGAGAGAGAGAGAGAGTTTACTCCATCCAATCCCCCCCGATCCACCTTATCCTGGCCCATCCCATCTTATCCCCTCCCTCCGTCTCCCCCGTTCTCCATCTGGCTGTGTCTCTCTCTCAAGCAGGTAGTCTTCCTTTGCCTCTTTGCTGCCACCCCATCCCCGTTCTCCCCTGCCCCCAGTCCTTCGTCCCTTGTCTTGTGTTTCCATCAATCAATCAACCTCCCATCCTTCGCTGCCTCACTCATCCACATTCTTTCTTGCGTCCCCTTCCATTCCTTTACCACCCTCGCTTCTCCCATTCCCTTTTACTCCTCTCGCTCGCTCTCTCTTGCTGACCCCACTCCTCAACCGACAACGTCTTCGACAAGTCGTCCTCGACATCCTCTCGCCTCCGTCAAGAATCCCACGCGGCGACTTCGATTCTTGGATTCTCAACTTGCGCCCCTTTGTGTCGTGGAAGGGTTTTTTCTTATCCCGAGCCGAATCTGCAGCACCCTTATGTGCCTTGGACCGATTTGATGACCCTCTGGAGGTCCCGCCAACAAATGCCAGCTTCCTCATGAATTCGACATTGGGAACTGCTTTAATCACCCAAGACGTGGCGGATCACTAAACGTCTTTCTCACTCCATCCGACGATATCTCGTCAAGTCGCTCATTATACACCCAAAACCTGCGCCACACTCTTTGACAATACCTTGTCAAGTACATTCGTTCTATAACACCCTGACAAAGTGAGTTGCTGATGTCGCCGTTGATGCCAACCCCGACTGACAGCAGGCTCGAGATCATCAAAAACCAAATACCAAGACTGGTATCTTTACAATCCTTTAAAACTATCCAAACCGCAAACACGAATCATTAGAAGGAAACTATGCACGTCAATCCCACCATCCTGGCCGCCGTCTTAGGCCTGGCCTGCACCGCCTGTGCCGAACAAGAACGGCCCAAGATCTACTTTCCACGTCACGTCAAACGACAGTTTACGAATTCGACCATCACGCGGCAGGAGACATTCCCGGCGCCTGAAAGCACTCCTTCGGATCCTTCATCATCGTCATCGAACCTTTTAGGTCCCTCGCTCGGTGATATCCTGACGAGCCTGTCCGATTCTCTCTTCGGTCCGTCATCGTCCATCTCGTCGATAACGCCGTCGCCCACTTCCACTCCCGCCGTCCCCAACTCGGCCACGTCCCTCTCGACCGTGTCCACGTCACTTCAGACCCTCCCAGACGGCAGGGTGACGACTGTCATCATATCGAGCACCATCATTTTCGACCCGACCGAGACGACGGAAACAACCAACCCTGTTGGATCAACGAGCGCTCTGCCCCCAGTTATTGTTCTGCCCACAGCCATCGAATCGTCCACCCTTGTGACGAGCGAGACTCCCGCAAGCTCGCAGGCCCCCACGCCTACGCAGGCACCGCCCACGATTTCCGACACCACTTCGGCCATTCAATCGAGCGCCGCCGAGTCCAGCTCCGTTGAGTCGGTTCAGTCTTCCGCTGCTGTTGACGTTTCCACCACCGAGTCTCTCCCGTCGTCATCTCCGACAGCTAGCTCCGAATCTGTCCCGTCGTCAGCGCAGGTGACCACTACTGAGTCTTCGGCAGCCGTTGCCACCTCCGAGGCCGGCCTCACTACGCCCGTGTCCTCATCTGGTATCCTTCTGGCGCCTACGGGAGTCGTTACCGCCACGTCGAACACGGAGTCCACCGCCTCGCTCAATGAGAATGAGCGCACCAGTGTCAGCCAGGACACTATCTCTGATGCCGTTCCCAACGTCAACGCTACTCAGCCCGCAGTTCCGTCCTCGGAGACTTCCGTCGTCCTCCCCCTTGAGACAACCGCCTCTACGGTACAGTCGATATCAGCCGCTGAAAATGTCGCAACTGAGACGACTTCCTCTACCGTTTCGGAGACCAGCAAGCCTCCCAGTCTCCTGGACCCGATAGTGTCTTTCCTCTCGAGCGAAGTGGCTGTTCCTACCAACGCAACAGAGCCCATCGCCAATGCCACCTCCATCGCCGAGGTTCCCGTTTCCACATCTGGTCTCGTTGTCCCAACACCCACTGCTCTCCCGGCCCCCACCGACCCCACGGCCACAACACTTCCCATCGCTACTGAGCCTGCTGCCAACGTCACGTCCTCGATCGGTGTCACTGCCGACCCTACCACATCGTTGCCTGTTCCGACTGAGCCCGCTGTGAACGCTTCCTCCACTGGGCTCCCAGTCGAGTCCACGACATCGCTGCCTGTTGCAAGCGAGCCGGTTGTTAACATTACGTCCTCTACCGATATCCCCGCGTCTGTTTCCACCACTGTTCTCCCCACTGATGTTGCCAATGCCACCTCGACCGGCGTACCTGCGACACTCACCGGCAGCGTGACATCCGCGCCTACCACTTCGGCCACTAATGGCGTCGATATCCCTTTGAACAGCACTTCCACGGTGGTTACGGCGACGAACACGCAGCTCCCGACCCTGACTGAGCTTCCTACCTCCCTCACATCCATCAGCAACGCGACTGCGACCGACAGCTTGACTGGAGCACCCACTGCCTCCCTCTCTCTGTCGGCCACTTCTATCGCCAACGAGACCGCTACCGCTAATGAGCCTGTTCTGACTACCAGTCCAACCCTCACATCCATCACTGAGATCCCGGCCTCTACTACGGTCCCTGCAAACACGTCGGAGACGGTTGTGGAGACCACTGCCACGGTCACGCCGCCCCCAGGTACTACCACCCCGGTGGTCACCAGCATCCCGGCGACGGCTACCATCACCGACTCCGAGTCATGGCTGCCGAGCACCATCATTGTGGAGATGTCTACCTCGCTCAGCACGCCCACGGAGGCTTTGGCTCCTACGTCGACGGCCCCGCTCCCTACCGACCTGCCCAAGGTCATCAGTGGTCCCAACCCTAATGTTGAACAGCCCAGAGACTCAATACTTCTCCAGATCGGTTTCTTGCACGGTGAGAACTACCAGCACGTCAGCAAGAACCCCAACGCAGCCGCCCAGATCTTCACCTTCCTGCCTCAAGCTCTGGCGGATGCGGCTGGTCTTGATGTCGACCAGATTCGGATGACGAAGCTCGTTCCATTCGATACGTCTTCGACTCTCGGCTACATTACCACGCTCGCAAAGTTCTATTACCCTCGTAGCATGGTCGACACGCTACGCATGGATATCAGGATTCCCAACTCGGCCATTTACAACAATGCGAACCCACTCGTCTATAATCTTACTCAGAACATCAACCCCGCCATCGAGATCATCCCAGGCATGGAGGATGACGGTAGCTCTCCTGGCGAGGACGGCTCTCCGTCCTCATCGACTCCTAACAACTCCAACGACCCCTTCGGTGGCGACGCAGACAGTTCCAAGCAGTCTCCTATCCAGAAAGGCACCGCCGCTGCCATCGGCATCGGCGCTGTTGGGGTTGCTGCTGCGTATGGTGCTGCCATGTTCATCATCGCCCGCCGCTACAAGCAGAAGAAGCAGGCACACCGCCGAGCAAGCTCCCTGACTTCCTCCGAGATGCGCTATACTGGCGCCGGCAGCCCGCCTATGATGGGTGGCGCTCTGATGAGTCGTGATTTCTCCAACTACGGCGGAGTCGCCGGCGGCCGTGAAAGCCATGGGAGTGGCCGCACTGGACCAAGCGGAATGGGTAACTCTGCGCGAACGGCTGTTATTTCTGCCCCGGTCGCTGCCGAAAACTCCCTAGGCTGGAACTGATTGACGATATAAACGCCGTTTCCCTAACTATCACCATTTTACGCTTCGATACCCTTCGGGAGGATCCTATTTGATGAGATGCTTGGCAGTTGCTCGGTATCTACCGATGGCGTGTAGAGCGGCACGTCAGCGTGTCCTCGGCCACAAGCCATCTGCTCGAAAGATTTCTTTCCTTTATTTTTGTCCTCTGTTTACAAATAACCTTCTATCTTGGGGCCGGCCTTGGGTCGCTCCCATCATCACGATCTCGACGCCGTTTTACGTGGACTCCCCGTTTTCGTCTTTGTCCGGGCACCACCTGTTGCGTCGAGTACTTTTTATTTTTCTATTTTTTAATATTTTATATATGTGTCGAGAATCTCCTCCTGCATGGGGCGAAAAGTGGAATGGGGACGCATCATCAGCAACGTGTTTGATCACGGCATGCGAGGAGTTGGAATGTGGCTGAAAAGCGGCGATACCTCGGTGGAGAAGAATGTCGGCTGTGTTCCCGTGTACATTTTATTCAAAGGCGCAAGGCAATCACGCTGCGCCTTCGCCTCGGTCTTTCTTCTACCACCGCCTGTCAAGTTGAGATGCGCTCGGGCTCGCCCCGGTGCATTGAACGGGGATCGCCCCATGCCTGTATTGTCGCAGATACAGCGAATAGAGTAAGAACAAAAGAAAAAATTACAAAACCCACTGCGTCCGAAGGTCCAGCGTTGCGATGTGTGCCGACCTGCGCAGGCTGTAAATAGATACCTAGTCATTAGTCGGTCAACGTATGAATATTCGTTTGCAGCACTCCTGTCCCGCAGCCGTCGTCGCCGTGTCGTTGGTGCAAACAGTCCAGCGTCTGGATCGTTTGTGCTGCAAAATACACTCACTGGGTACGCGACTGTCCAAAAAGACGTGTTGTAAGTATACCCATCTCAGGTGCTTCCTGGCAACAGCCCAACATCGAACAAAGACGCACAAAGCTGTACGACAAGCTCCTTGGCACTCTCCTCTGATCCTCCTGCCCATATCGATCCGCCACCCTCCTAAGTAATTGCCATAATCCTCGCGTGGTCCCCCGCGACAACCTGAACCTCGACGATTGGATACCCTGTCCAGCTTCTCGCGAACACCAGCTTGTCTTCTCCCGTGGACGAAACCACCCACCTGTCTTGCATGCTCTCGGCGCTGGTAGCCCCGCTTCATGCGATCCTAGGCCCCGGCGGCGAGGGGCTTATCCCACGATGCGGTGGTACGCTTCGACAGGCTGCGGCTTCGTTCATCGTCGGCGGCGTCGTAGGGTCTGGTGCCCGAAGTCAATCGGGACTGGCGGTGGGGGGAACCGCATTGTTGCGGAGTGTGACAATGACCAGTGACGAGAAATTATTCTTGTTGAGGGGAAGTTGGACGTTAAACCCGTCAGCCAGCACTGCACCCGTTCTCCCGGTCAACTGAACCAGAGTAGTGCGTGCACCTTCGAGCTTACACCTGTCATCCACACCTTCGGACTCATCACAATCGGCTCGTAGTGAGTAGCTGCCTTTCACTCGGGTAGAGCACTTTATCAAGTTAAAAAGGTTCGTTCGATGAGAACCTATAGAGGGTAAGTAGGGAGACACAATCCTTGATCGTGAGACTAGCTCTGGCTCTGGCAAATATGAAGCAAGCTTCTTCGTGAACCTCGACTTCGTAGTCATGTCATCACAACCGTAAGGTGCCAGCAGTTTTCCCCTCGACGCCAGACACCAATGTAAAAGCCATTTCAACCCGCTTCGTTACGACCGTCCATTGCCAGCAATATGATACGTTTTATACATCACGCCTCCGTTGCAGCTCCGATGAAACCTGCAGTGACAGAGGGCGTAATACGAGCAGGAGTACTGCCATCCACTCCGGCGGCGGCGGCTCGGAGATGAGAAGGGTTGACTGGCTCGCTGGGATTTCCATGGCTAGTCGTGCCGGGAAGCAGGTCTGTGAGTTGCTTCTCTACTCGCGTGTCAGCCAAGTACCACAATCTCTGCAAAAGCCACTCACCCAAGTCACGAATTCGGTGGCGTAGCATTTGATTCTCCCTAACAAGCATCTGGGTTTCTGCCTGATAGAAGGCGCTCTCGTCTCGGCCGCCGAGAACCCAGTGATCACCACTGTCGCCGCTTATAGATGTGGACCGCAATCTGGGGGAAGCACCGCGACTGGGGGTTCTGGACCGGCGTTGGAGGTCTGCTCTCGCCATATCGAATGAGCTACGGGGGTGAGGCATCACGGGTGATCTCGAGAAGGAGCCAGAAGATGGTAGTGGCGTAAAACCTGACGGAGGCAGGATGCTGCTTGGCTGTGAAATCGGTGTCCCTTGATTGGATCTCTCTGATGTAATGGCAGAATCCTCAACGGCGGAGGAACTTTGCCCCTGAGAGGCTTGCAGCTGCTGGAGTTGTAACTGTTGCTGACGGATCATTTGCAGCAATCGGTTCTGCTGCTGTCAGTCTCTAGACACCGGAGGCACAAATGGTCACATACGACTTGAGCCTCCTGCTCAGCCTCGAGCTCTTGGTGGAGTTCACCCAGACTGGGAGTTCGGTTGTGGTGAGGATCGCCACCGGGGACCATCATCGGCGAGGTCGCCATGGGCTGTGGACTGGCGGTGGTGGCGCCGCCAGACTGGAGATGTTGGTTACCTGCGACCATTTCGCCCGGACCAGGAAGAGAAGGGTCGTTGAGTTGTAAGTTCATCAGAACCGTGGATCGCCTACGGCCGGTGTTGGGGGATTGTCGACTACGCGAGAGAGAGCCGCTAGAAGAGCCTATGGCAATCAGCACCAGACCATTACATGACTATAATTCAAACATACGTCGAGACGGCTCGTGCTGAAGACCGGCGTTCATGGTGGCCGCAGCTTGCAGCGAGGTTGACAACCGGCGGGGCGAGCCGGTGGGCGACTCCCCTCGAGGAACAGGACCGCCGGCCGCGGGAGGGAGTGGCACTTCGCTGTTGGAGGAAGACATTCTGGATCGGATTGGCAGAGATGGAGGAGATGGAGGAAGAGAGTTTAGATCCGGCGCCATCAGGTCATTGACGATTTTGTAACACTGAGAGGGCTGTTCTGGTAATTCAGATGTTTGACGAGGGGTAACCAGCACCAGCGGCAGCACCAGTGAACGTGGACCAGGCAGACAAACACTGAGAAGCGAGAGATCGTCGTTGAGATGGCTGCAATTCTCCGGTGGCAGGTAGTAGGTGGGGTGAAAGTACGTCAGAAGTGGCGCGCTATGTACCCAGTGTGAGGTAATCTAGGAGGGCAGTATCGGGGTGATGAACGTAATGGAAGTCGGATGATAGGAACCTGAAGGAGAGTTGGATGGGAACTAAGAGACTATGACTTCAAAGGGGATGAAAGGCGCTCGCGGACGCACATGGCGGTGGTGTGCTGACCGGTGATGGTTGAGTTTCTAGATTCTACTGGTCACGAGTTGCATCGGTCGATTTGTGGTCAGCGGAAGGAGTCAAGGTGTTGAAGATAGGTACCGGTACCTAGGTTAGGTACCTAGGTAGGTAGGTAGCTACCTGTGTAAGGGAACCTTCTCGGTTGTTATAATCGGGTTAGGGTTTCTCCTTTGCCGGAGCGGTGGAGTGGGGCATCCTGTTGACCGAGTTCACCACGGAGCCTGTCAAGAGTGTAGGGGTCTCGGTGAGAGAGCTATGGGGAACGGCGCTAAGTGGGCTGCATCCGTGTCACTAGGTAGGTACCAACACTGGCTCGAGCTCCCAATTACCTCTCCCCTTTCTGCACTTGTTTGCGTGCTTCTTGCAGCTTTGGCAACGACAGGTGCCTTTGAGCAGTATTGTTACTCGCCCCCCTTTGGCCCATGGACTGTTTATCAACTACGCTTGAAACAGAACAGCGACGAGTGCTGCTTCTGCTGCTGCTGGCAGTGAGCTCCCTCACAAACCCCCCAGCCGTCCGGGTCGGGACAATACTTGCTTTCTTCGCCAAGCAGCATACCGAGATACCCCAAAGATGGCTTCAGACTATGAGCGAACGATCCTGGACTTCTACCAGCTTCCTACACCATACCCTAACGAGTGGCCTGCCGAGAAGAACCAGAGTGATGCATCCGATGACGACGAAGATGCCAAAGACGAGAAGAAGGCGAAGCTGCAACGCCGGAAATCGCGGTACCAGGCATTGGAAAGAGTCGTCAGCGATCGGCGGAGCATGATACCCGGGGCTCAGTCGGAGAAGGGAGGCATCGGTAACATCGTCCAGCGAGACGAGCCCGATCCCTTGGGCACTACCGACAGCGTTGTCAGGACCCTCCGCCAGCTGGGAGTCCCCATCCAAGATGACCCTCGCCTGCGTACGTAGGTTTCGAAACGCGAAGACGATGTCGGGACTGACCAATGCGCAGGCAATCGATTCCTTCTTTCCTCGACCACCTTTTCCCCTGCCCTGTTCCTGTCGCAGATGCACGCAACTGCCGACACTCAAAGCTTGCTGGCTGGCCTGGACACTCTGTCCCAGTCAATTGATCAAAAGTCTGCGTCACTCAAGGTTCTGGTCGAGACCAACTTCGAGCGCTTCGTCAAGGCCAAGGCTACTATAGATAATGTCTACAGGGAGATGAAGTACCGCGGCGCCGAGCCACCCCCACCGCCGACAACGGGTCGCGCTCGTGCCCACTCCCGCCACGCCAGCCGAAGCAGCTTCCGAGGCAGCATCAGCAACTTGAACCTCGCTGCCTCCCTAGGAACCCCAACGTCGGATGCACGCAAAAAGAACGCGCTGGTTAAGGAAAGCGAATACGGCGTCGCAGGGATCAAAGCACCTTTGCTGGACGTTTCTGCCAAGGCAGAAGATGTGTGGGGTCCGGCACTGGGAGGCCGTGAGAAGGAGGAGAACCTCAAGGTCGTGTCTGCGAATATCGATCAATTCAAGGACTATGTCGAGCTTAGTTCGGCGATCGCCGACAGCATTAAGCGGAGGGACTATGAGAGTCTTGTAGAGGAGTACAACAAGGCGCGCAAGTTTTCCGACAATGCGCGGGCCCTGGCGGCGAACCTTTCTACCGAGGCCTCTTCAGACACAATCTACCAGATTGTTCTAGCAGCACGCATGTGGCACGATGTGGACGAGCAGATTCAGGCTTTCAAGCGTGACGTCTGGCGGAAGCTCGTTACCCTTCATGGCGTGTCCAAGTCTGACAACCTGGGCCAGCAGGATCAGCACATGGAGCTGATCAGTCTACTCCTGGAACTGGGCGTTGACGACAGTCCGATTTGGGTCTGGCTGCTTAGTCGGTACGACCATCTCAAGGGAAAGATTCAATCGACGTCTGATCGTTCCAAAGTCGAAGTCGAGGTATTGCGACGACGCCTTGCCAACGCCGACAAGCCTGGCTCGCACACGGTCGCTTCCCATCTCCGTTCTTTAGGCCATACTACTGTTGATAACAAAATCGCATCGGCAGACTCTGCCGACATCATCGAGCTATGGGAAAAGATATTGGCATTCCTGTCTAGTATCCTCTCCTCGCAAGGTATTCTTGGCGAAGTCATGGACTTTTGGCAGATCGTACAGGGCTTCCTGGATGGCAAGATACAGCGCACGTTGCCCTTAGGTTACAACGGAGAGTCGCAACGCCATCACCAGTTCACGGAACAGGGCGCGGACGATCTACAAAAGGGCACGCTGGAGCTCGTCGACATGGTTCGTGAGACGGTATTTACCTTCTTCGCAGGACCGCCCCCTGAGGATATCTCGCTCTTGTTCTCGCCTCTTCCAATGTCACCAATGAGTCCACCATCCGCTAGTGCCGGGAACCTTTCACCCAACGGACCGAGAGATCCTCGTCTCAACCTTGACCCCAACAGCATCCCGCCACCGTCACCCAAGCGTGGCGAGACGTGGGAGAAGCTGGCTTTCTGGCCTCCATGGTCGAACTCAGTTAGTGGTGTCCATTACCTCTCCAAGATGCTCGCCCTGGTCGGCTCCGGTGCATCCGACTTGGCAAGTATAGGTCCGGTTATCAACGGACAGGATACCGGCGTTCAGGACAGACTCAAGTCCCTTGTCAATGTTGCCAGGGAGCGGTGCGTCACTGCTCTTTGTGCCGCGTGGAACAAGGACGCCGAAAATATCAAGTTTGTCGAGGATTGGCACCGGTCACCAGAACTCGGTGACCTAACCCGCATGCCCTCAAGCTTTTCTGCTTTCGAAGGCGCATTGCTCGCTGGCATGCAGAAGATTCTTTACATATCTGAAGCCATGTCTAAACCTGGTGCGGGGGATATTGTTCTCCCACCACCTAGTAAACTCTTGCAGATGGTCAGAAGCCAGTACGTCACGACGCTCTATAAAGCGTTGAGCGGCATGGTGGAAAACGCAGAACGATCGATCAAGAAGGCCGACGATGAGTGGACTACGGATACAGACGGTGCTACTGTCGCCACCGCCATGCCCACTTCCAGCGGCGGAAGAGCGACCCTTGATGCCGGAGACAGAGTAAGTTGGTGTGCCTTGTATTTGAAGACGAGCAGCTAACAAACGGCAGAACGTCCGCATGCTCCTTACTCTCAGCAACCTGCAGGCCCTCCGGGCCAAGGTAGTTCCAAGCCTCAATTCGCAATTTGAGAACGCTTTTTCGGTGAAGCTTAGTGACGAGTCCAAGACGATCAAGGATGTCCTAGGTCAGATTGATGCCAGGCTCTTCCAGTCGTATACTCGGCCATCAATTGAACAGCTGCGGACCATCGTCCGAACTGGAGTGACCTCTCCGGATTGGGTTCCCGAATCCGGCCAGAAGCCGTGTGAAGCGAGACCCTATGTTTACGAGGCCCTTCTGAGCCTTGTCCTCGTCCACAGCCAGGTGTCGACCACTGCCCCTACTCTCACTTCTCAAGTGCTCTCCTACCTACTCGAGCAAACCAGCCGCGAGCTTCTCGAGGCGTTCCGCACCCGCCCAAGATATACCCTTGAGGCTCTGATGCAAGCTACCCTGGACGTCGAATTTGTTGCCCAAACGCTGAGCCAGTACACCACCGACCGCGCGTCGCAACTTCAGAGCGAGATCTATCAGGAACTCGATGGACGTACCGACAACGATGCCCGCGCACGGCTACAGAGCGAGCTCCCAGAGATGCGTAGCGTCCTGAAGCGGCTGCGTGAGGCGAGCAAAAACGAGTTTTCATGCTTCAGGAAGATCAAACGACCCGGCCTGGGACCTTCAAGGACAGCCACGGGAGATTCCATCTCTAGCATCGCAAAAGGCTAGTGGCCTCCCCCGCAGTGTAGGATGAGATAATCATATGTGCGGCGGTAAATGGCAGCAGAAAAGGAAAGAAGAGGGCTGTTTGGGTATGGCGGTGAAGCTTCTGGGGGTGAGTGTCCCAGTAATGATGTGCAAATGCGCTGGCCAGGGACACGGGGGTTCATGTCGATAATGAGGTGCATGATTGATGAATGTTCAGTGTTTGGTAAACAAGTTTTGCAATACGAGCAAAGTATAGGACCCTGCTGAGGTGCTCAAGTCGACTATAGCCATCATGTGATGAAGCACCGGAAGTCCCTTGGACCAAAAGACGTTCAGACCAGAAACCACTCAGACCATAGCTCTCTGGGACCACGACTTGCTCCACTCTAGACTGGGCCATCAGAAGCACCGGCCTCATTTTTCACTATACACAGGTCGGTAGGGTAGAGCCACATAATTCATTCGTCAACTGCGTCGGGTATCTACGAGTAAGTCTATAGGCAACGCCGCACTCAAAGGTTGAAGGTCCCTGGATATTGCCATCTATAAACAGGAAATCCTTCTATCCGAAGTCTACTCTTTGTTCACATTCCCAGTGTCCTACGCGCAAGTTCTGTGATCCTTTTGGTATCTATCTTTTTGAGCTTTTGCTTTGCTTTTGGTCCATAGTGGTAGTCGTACATTATTAGCCTTTATCGGCATCTTTCGTCCGGTCGTTTGTTCATTATCATGAAAGTGAAAGCGTAAGTGAAAGCAAGGTGCGCGAGTTCACAAGTTGCCGGCTGCTGCCTCTATTCAACCCTGGTAATAGTTCAGGGAGAGCAGATGTGTGTATAAGCCATTTTATGACATAGAAGGCGGCAGCTGCTGAGGAGGGGGGGGAGGAGGAGAAGCCAGAGAAGTGGGACCAACGTCAGGGCCCGGACCGGGAGGAGGGGGTGGTGTGCTATGGCCAGAGCTTGATGCAGCGGCGACATGGTGGCCATGGTCACCCTCCTTTGGCGGGAGCAGTACCTGGCTACAGAAATGAAGCTCCAACGAGCGCGACGTCTCGGGGCTAAAGGCACATGTCTCCAGCTTCTGTACGACATCGTCGTCTAAGTGAAAGATGGCAGTCAGTAAGGAGACCGAGCGTGTGGCTGGGAGAGGGGAGGCAGCTTACAATCCAGGTTCAGGGCTTCGAAAAACTCTGCCATCATAGCAAAGTCTGAGTCACCAACATCAATAACGCCGAGACGTCCGTCGAGGGTTCGGAACGTCTTGGGGTGGGACTTTCGGAGAGTCAGGAGCATCTTGAGGAGGTCGGCTATCTCCCGGCCCTGGTTGACGTACATAGCGGGAGGGCGGTCGAGGGGCCAGCGTTGACGGAAATCGTCCATCTCCCAAACCTTGAAGGTCCAGGTCGTCTTCTCAAGGCAGTGGAGGAGGATCAAGATCGAGAGGTAAATGTCGAAGTTGATCTTGGCCTTGCCGTTCTCTAGGCAGCGCTGAAGCTCGCTGATGAGCTTGTTAGACACGTTGTTTGCTTTGCGCTCAGTTGCCGCGGACAGCTGGAATGTGATCAGGTTGTAAATGTCCTGGTCGTCGCTTCCGGCAAAATCCTCGGGGCCCCGAGGTGATACAACACCTTCACGCTCTTCAGCAATGTACCAGCCGCGCTCTCGGTCGAGGATCTCGATAAGACCCCAAAGCTCGATGGCAAGTTTCAGGTTCTTGCCGGTAACCCTTTCTTGTGGAAACTTTTGGGCAGCCTCCAATACGACCTGCATAAAGTGAGACGGCTCGCGCTGGATCAGGGTTGGCAGGATGGACTTCAAAAACTCCTCCATGCGGGTGGGAAGATCCTCCTTATCCTGGTCCACCATGACCACCTGAAAGACCGGCTTGGCGTCTCCATTGGTCTGCTCTGTCTCCTCGGCGACGGGCTGCTGGGGGCGGAGAGTGACGAGAGCAGCAAGCGTCAGGCTGGGGCTGTCCTCCCATAGTGAGACGACGAGAGAGGTGCCATTCGATAGCAGTTGGTAATTTTGCCGAGCATGCTTCACTCTGGTCTGCGCCAGGACTACTATCAAGGCTGCCGAATAGAGAGTCAATTCCTGATTGAGACGGGTACGGACGCAAGGGTAAGTCCAATGCCGAGGCCCCTGGATCTTTCGGCACTGGTCGCAGGGGTCATTGGTGCCACATGTTTTGCGCAGGATGCGGCATCTGATGCAGGCGCCCTTCTTT
This sequence comes from Colletotrichum cereale, assembly GCA_034509685.1. Taxonomy (NCBI): domain Eukaryota; kingdom Fungi; phylum Ascomycota; class Sordariomycetes; order Glomerellales; family Glomerellaceae; genus Colletotrichum; species Colletotrichum cereale. The sequence continues at coordinate 20,456 of JASUDE010000188.1, forward strand.
CGGGCAGCCTGGACTTCTTTGCGCCGAGCCGGGTTGTAAGCCTTGCGCTTGTGCTCGCTCTGAGTCCCGTTGCCTATCGGCATCCTAGTGCCACCTCTGTTGGGGGGTGCAATAGGGGCCACATGAGTCGCGATTGCGGGGTTGTGGTTCGTCGTCATGTAAGTCATCTCACCCCAAGGCTGCTGAGTCTGCTGAGGCTGCTGGGGTTGCTGTTGCTGAGTTTGTTGAAGTTGTTGCGGCATGGCAGGACCAGAAGCATTGTTGATGGGAACGGTGTTGGCTGGAAGCTCTGGCTTGCAAGCTTCGGTTGGAGACATGGCTGGACTCAAAACCTGAGGCTCAGTATTTTCAGTGGTCAACTGGGGATCCATGAGAGAGTCGGTAAGACGCGCGGTTGCGGCAACAGCGACTGATAGATCTGAGGAATCTAGGGGAGGGTTGTTCTGCTGCTGAGTTGCAGCTTGGAGGTGTTCCATCTTCTCCTCTGTAGTGAGGTAACTCAGAGGGTTGGTGCTATCGTTTGAAGTGGACTCTACATGAAAGTCAGCTTTACTTTCCTAGTTGGGGCCTTTGGTGCAGGATGCCTCAAAGCCTTTCTCAATCGCGAATTACAACGACAAGATTCATGAAGAGAACCAATAAAGCAATGACCCAGCACAAAACTCACCCTTGCGCTCGCGGCTGGGGCGACTATCGTAGCTCACAGGTGGGTTCTCCAACGTGAACTGCTCTTGAACCTCAAAGCCGATCCCAAGCTGGCGAACCGCCGACTCAGACGGATCGCGACCAGGTGCTGGAGGAGCTCCCATCTCGTTCTCGCCAACCTGACGGGAAGCTTCGGCGAGGGTGCGAAGGGCAGACCAATTCTCAGGCGCCTCGGGTGCGACCTCCGCCGCAGCAGGGTCGAGCTGGTTGACGGTAAGATTCATGGATCGGGGCGCTGTAGAGCCAGAATGGAGTCCCGCAAATCCAAGAGCGGCATTGATGCGCTCTTCAGGAGTAATGGCAGGACACTTCTCAGTAATGTGCTTGTGTAAGACTTCGCCTCGGCCTTTGGGGAAGTTTTCGCCGCACAGCTTGCAGGTGTGCGGGTACCGGTTGCTGGAGTCTGCGAGTTTGGGGCCTCGAGTAAAATACTCCCCAATCACGGGGTTTGGTTTTCGTCCCATGTTGACCTTGTTTGTCGTGTTCTCTGCGTGGGGTTCTGATAATCCCAAAGACGCTTTTCTTCTGAAGCCGGGCTTCTATGGCGGACGGCCAAGGGCTCAATAGTCGAGATGCTTGCTGCAGAGTCGCGGCGACCGCCCAAGAAATTCTGCCCTCGGCGTTGCTTAGAGAGGGATTGGTGACGGACCAGCGCTCTGGGGTTTCAGGCAGTAGAGCCGATGAGGCTGGAGCAGGTCGAGGGCACCACAGGCAAAAAATTGCCTCGCCAGGCTTATACCAGCGGGCGACAAAGAACAATTACCTTGGCTGGACCTAGACAGAGCGATGCGATTCACAAATTCTGCCACGGTTCACCGACGTTGAGACTGACAAAATTCTCACACCGCTTCCCATGTCAGATGAATTCCATGGTGGGGCGGAGCAGATCCTGCCTATCACGTGATCACAATACCCCACCTTCAGGGACTCTCGACTGCACCTGCTGCCGCATGGCCCTGGGCCCTGGCTAGGTACCTACCTACCTTAGATAGCCAACACGAGCGTGGTCGTGACGATATAGCCCTTGCATTCGAAAGCCGCCAATAAGACAAACTAATGGCATTAACAAGAATTGCGCTGTTGTTGCTGGAAACTCTAAAATACTGTTTTCTAGCCGTCAGCTGTTCCCTTAGCTTCATGAGCGTATGGCCCTTTGGTGCCCACTAATACCCCAATCACGATACTACCAAGGTATCTTGTCAACTGTCCCGGGGAGCAAAGGCAAAAACTGGAGAAAACGAATACCGAAACATTGGGGGGGCGGCGGAGGAGGGGCTCCTCTTCTTCAGTATTTCTGACCGAGGCGTTTCCAACGCAGCTGATGAACCGGTCGCACCGTTCCGACGAGGCTCCGCAAGCCTGGGGCCAAAAACGCGTCTCGCCAAGTATACAACGCTCTCGATCTTATTTCCATCGATGTCGACGGGTGCGCTTCCGACACGTGTACTGGCTCATTAGTCTGATAGGGTCGAAATTACGTTATCTACAGTCAAATCTTCTCCTGCATCCTGCAGTAGCTCCTCGCGATTCAGCAATGTTGAAGATCGTGCAAACGGGAGATACCATTTACGCTGTTGAATCTCCTACGGATGATGAGGCAGGCTTAGATTGTACTGAGCCGCAATGCATCATCTGCCTCTGCACATATTACTGGTAAGCCTTCGTAAGCACTGCTTCGCCATTTGTCTGGGCAACAGCTCAAGTCAAGTGGCAGTGGCTCGTGTTCGACTGTTTTGTGTCTCGGCGGCGTCGTTGATAAGTGGGCCGTTTCGGGCACGGGACCGAATCAAAGGACGGTGCAAGGGATTCCCGAGGGTCTTTTGCCGTGGTCGCAAGAATGAATTCGCACCGCTCACTGCCACCTATTGTCTTGGGTCTCGGCATCTCGCCCCTAGAGGCACTGGACACGACCTGTCTATGCGCCTGGAATAGCTTTGGTTGGCCGTGACTTCTCAACGTTCAAACTGTTCAAGTACAGGGCACCTTTAAGGCGGGAAGTCTTGGCAACTCTATTCCATCACGGCCCCCAAAGCCCCCCCGAGCACGACGTCCGGGGCGGGGCGCGCTTCTCCTGTCACCACCTTCCGCTTATCGGGCCACAAGAACCATATCGCTCGGCCTTTATGGGTTACATTCAGTTTTGCCGTGTCCCGGACCAGGGCGCTTAAGCCTAGCATCTCCAGGGGCGTGCAAGTTGCACATGGTTTGCCGTGAAAATTGGTCTTGGTCTTAAACACCACTTTCCGCCTTGGCTGCTCTTGTTTCTCGTATCCCCTAATCATCTACCACAGATAACAGCCCCTCGAAGTCGTCATGCCACTTCTGTCGCATACCGTCCAGTCATAGTCTCTCGTTCCGGCACGTTGCCAACCCCTCGCTTACCCAGCCACGATCCTTACAGTGACGAAATACTACGTCGTAGAGTCTCCTGCAACGTCGTCTCGGGCCTGAGCTTGAGAGCCAAGTCTTTTCAGGTCCAAGGAGATACCCAGTGTCACCTCTTTGCACTTGGGACTGCTAGTCAAGAACCACCGGACAGCTTGATCCGCGTGCAACCTCTCCGCCTTGAGAAAGTGCATGTGGAGATTTCGCTGCGTTTATATCAGAAGTATAAAGCCTCTGCGGTCGTTCTGTCTCTGAGTTGTGATTGTGTGTCCCTATACCATCCTCCATCAAGATGCGTCGAGTGACTCTTTTGCACATGGCTTCGGCCGCAGCAGCACAGTCAGCCGACCTCTCTAGCTATGTTCTAACAGACGTGAGTTTCTCACGGACCTTTCCGTCTTCCTGCCAACTGACATCTCTCAGACTGGCACTGTGGCCGGCGGGAACGCATTTCCAGGCGTATCACGACCATTGGGAATGGTGAAAATCGGACCCGACCTGGAAAATGGGGTTGACGCTTATTCCGGTTATCTGCCTGACGGTCACTTCATTGGCTTCTCCATGCTTCACGAACATGGCACCGGCGGCGCTCCCAAATATGGCGTCGTCAGCCAGATGCCCATCATGGGCGTTGTCGACAATCCTATGAGCCAGAATACCGACACCAGAGCGCAGCCAGATCAGACCGAGGTTGGCCACTACAAGTCTTTCCTCGGCTCTGGGGTTGTCGTTGAGCTGGGAGCTACAGAGAAGGCGGGATTGTATCAATACACCTTCCCCGGGAACGGCAGCACCCCGCGGAACGTCATCGTAGATGTTTCTCATGTTCTGCCATCGTACAGGGGACAAGGCCTCGGCCAGAACTATCTGGGAGGCAAGATTGAAGTGGTGGATGAGGACGATTTTCGCTATACGGGTTATGGCTACTATGACAACGTGGGTGCAAAGTCATTACTGACATGAACCTCTCTCAACTAACAAAAACCAGGGCTGGAACCGTGCTGAAGAGTGGAAGGTCTACTTCTGCGGATACTTCGACCGTCCCGCAACGTACAAAACGTTCATCGGCGTAGATCGTACCTCAGCGGGCCTCGCCGAGTATGGCAATGCAACAAGCTACGAGTCGAGAACGCAGCGTTTGGGTGCCATCTTCAGCTTCCAAGACGCCACTGTAAAGTCGAGAGTCGGGGTTTCCTTTATCTCGACCTCCCAGGCTTGCAGCAACGTCAACGCAGAGATATCTGCGGACAAGAGTCTCTCGTCCGTCAGACAAGCTACCCGTGAGGCGTGGAACACCAAGGTTCTCTCCAAAGTTAAGACATCGGAAACAGACACGCGGAAGTTGAATCAACTGTACTCGGCGCTGTACTTCATGAACCTGCTGCCCACGAACAAGACGGGCGAGAATCCGCTCTGGGTCTCATCTGAGCCTTACTACGACGACGTCTTCACATTTTGGGATACGGTACGCCTATCTACGGAGCCCCCCCCCCCCCCTCCTACAGTCATTCTATTCGTCGCCACCAGCCTAGTCTAACAGCGTACAGTTTCGTTGTACCACTTCCCTTCTCCAAATCCTCCAGCCCGAGGCTTATGAGGAGTTCATCCGCTCCATGATCGATATCTGGCGGCACGAGGGCTACGTCTCGGACGCCCGCTCCTCTTTCTATAACGGCGCCGTTCAGGCTGGCTCCAACAGCGACAACGTCCTTGCCGACGCCTACGTCAAGGGCGTCCGTGGCGCAGTCAACTGGGACGACGGCCTCTTGGCCATGCTCAAGAACGGCGAGGTGACGCCCCCACCCAACAACGACCCGCGAGACCGCTCCGGCTCCACCAAGGAGGGCCGCGGCGCCCTCCCGGACTGGCTCGAGCTTGGCTGGATCTCGCCCCGCTTTGCCCGCGCTGTCACCCGCGCCGTTGAGTACTCGGTGAACGACTTCAACATCTACCAGGTCGCCAAGGGGCTGAGCGTTCCCGACGTCGCCGGGCGGTACCTAAAGCGGTCCCGGAACTGGCGCAACCACTGGAACGAGAACATGACAGCACACGGCTTCAGTGGCTTCATGGGCCCACGCAATGCTGACGGCAGCTTCCCGTCACAAGATCCCCTCAATTGCGGCGGTTGCTACTGGGCCGAGGCCTACTACCAGGCCACGCCCTGGGAGTACTCGTTCAACGCGCACCATGACGTCGCGCACCTCGTCAGCCTGGCCGGTGGAGCACAGCGCTTCTCTGACCGGCTGGAGAAGACGTTTGAGCCAGGGCAGTACGCGGGTAACGGCGCCTTTGGCAATACCATATTCAACCCGGGAAATGAGCCATCTTTCGGGACGCCGTATCTGTTCAACTTTGTAAATAAGCAGCACCTCTCAGTTGAGCGTTCCCGCTTCGTCGCAAAATCATACTATAAGGCCGCCCCTGACGGTCTTCCCGGCAACTCGGACGCCGGCGCTATGGAATCCTGGCTGCTGTGGAGTATGATTGGGCTGTACCCCCTTACGGGCCAGACGACCTTCCTCGTCGGCTCGCCGTGGTTCTCGGACCTGACCATCTCGCTTGGCGGCGGGCGCGAACTCAAAGTGTCATCGACGGGCGGCTCCGAGGACGTGTACTACGTACAGAGCCTACGCGTCAACGGCGAGCGGTGGGACAAGGCGTGGGTGACGTGGGAGGACATCTTCGCCAGGGGTGGAACTTTGGAGTTCGACTTGGGTCCTGAACCAAAGGAGTGGGCAACGGGGGATCCGCCACCCAGTCCGGCAAGCGAGGAGGACGAAGAAGAGAAGATCGCGGCACCGAGGCAGAAAAGCCAACAGTGGAGGCACTGGGATGAGCAGAAGATTGTAGGATAGGTTACCGGTCGCAAACAAGAGAAACAGGCTCTTGAACATCATGATGTACGATAGACTGTCCCCATGAAACTAATGGATTGGGAATGCGACTGGCTATACGGAACGGTCAGCAAACTTTGATGAGGGTAGACTCGATGAACATCATGTATATAACCCGCAGTCCGTCTAGGCCATTTACTTGTTTCTAAAATGCTCCGCGGCAAGATGCCTTGATAAGTCCACTGCCGTGACCAAGACACGCACGCACTCGTATTCCTCGCAAACTCCTCGCTATGCCAGTATTGCTTAAACATAGAACTCGAGAGTAAGGGTATCAAACTCAAAGACTTGTCTACACTCCATCAGCGGGGCTGAGACGACCCGCCACCGCTCCATACGTTCTTGAACTCGTCTTCTTCCCCCACGCCGAAGTTCTTGTTGAAGTCATCTTCCTGTTCGCTTTCCGCCCATGGGGATGCCATGGCCTCTTGCAGAAGGGGAGACTCTTCTGCATGACTGAATTGCTCTTGAGCCCTTGGTTGTGTCTCAGGTACTTCCTCCTCCGCCTTGGCAGGTACCTTCGCTGGCGGAGGCGCCGGACTCTGTTGCTTAGACGAGGGTCCAGACCCAGAAGGGTCCGTGGATGACGACGAACCCGGAGTCTCAGTCGCAACTTTCTTCTGCTTCTTCTTCTTCTTCTTGCTGGAAACGACAGCCGGCTCGCTATTCCGTGGCGACACCCGCAGACGTTCGACCGTCGACCGCGGTTCGGAATGGAAACCCAGGCTACCCTGGGAGGACATATACCGCTTGCTCAGAGGCTCATTTGCGGTGATAACAGGATACTTGATATCGTCAGCCACGAAACACAAGCTCAGACGTACCCTTTCACTCACATTCCAATCGCCAAACTCCAGTTCCCGTGCCTTGTCAAAGAGCTGCTCATCGTCGGAATCTATCCGGGGGTCGTTGGCAAGATCTTCGTTGAAGGTGCCGTTGGCGTAGTTGTACTCTTCACTGGGGCCGCCCGCGGTTCCCTGAAGCAAGGGATCTCGTTCATTCATGTCACGATTCGTCTGACGGTCCACCTGGCCAGGTGTCGGAATCCAGTACTTCGCTTTGCCGCCCCTCGTGTAACGCATGCCTTCATCAAGTCTCCCCAGTCTGGCACGCGACTCCTCGTGCGCCATGATTTTGTCACCCGAGTCGAAAAAGCGGTACCCGTACTTGTCGCCGGTAAACGTCTCCTTAGAATCTTCGATGAGATCCCTGATGCCGAACGCATCACGCATGGCGAACTTGACAGGCATCCTCGCAGATGAGATCCGATTGTCGGCAAAATCGTGCCACGAGAAGGCGTACCAGTGAGCAATGGCGAATGCCGGCATCTCGACACAGATGAGCGCATCTTGAATGGCAGCAGCCAAGTTGTCGGGACTGTAGCCCTCGACACTGTCTGGAATGGCCCCCAACCAGACGAGAATAGACAGGAAAAAGCCTTGCCAGTAAGAGGCGAAAATGATAAGTTTGATGCACAAGAACTTGGGTACCGGGCGGAAGGGCAAAAGGTCGTTGTGCATGCAGACCCAGAACAGACCGAGGGAGTACAAGCTCAGTGTTACGCTGATGTTGTAGATGATGCCGCTCCATAGGTAACCCGACTCTACGCCAATGTAGCCCTCCTGGTAAGTTCCGGTGGCCTTCATGATGACGGCAGCCAGAGCTAGAATAGGTTTCAGCCATGCGTACTGGAGAATGCCACGCTTGATTGCCAGGAACGTATGGGGGTCGGATATGTCAACACGCGGTAGTACGTGATTCATTGGCCACAGGTGGGAAACTGGTTCTCGGCCATGGGTCATGACGATTAGGGCTCGTTCTCCGCCGAGGTAATTGATAAGGAGCTGGAAGAAGGTGTAGATGGTGAAGGCCTGGATATTGTTAAGATGGGCGGCCTAGAAGAAAGGGCAGGATAACCTACCTCGTAGATGTCTCGGATGGGGTCGAGGAACGAGGCAGCCCTTATCGAGATCATGCTTGTCCACGAGGCGATCGAGTATAAGGGAACCCTGAAAACGGTCAGATCTACCCATGTTATAAATGTGCTCGAAGCCAGCAACCATACATGAGCAAGATTCGAACGACATATCGCTGAAGGAGTGGCTTTCGGTAGTTTTTCCTACATCGTTGTTAGTTGCAGGCGGCCGGGCGAGGGACGAGCGAAACGACATACGCCTGAAGGAAGATGGAGCTGTGAGCTGCACGTTAGCCTGAGTCGCGTTTGCTCCAGAGTCACGATGAGTACTTACATAGCCGACAGAAACGTGGCCACCAAAGCGGCGACGCCAGCGACGATGATGGTCGCTGTAGTGAGCTTCTCGCCAGTGCCGCCCGCCATCGTAACTGCGGCCTGGTACAAGGCGTAGAATATAGGATCTTGTTCGCAGAACGTCGCCTAGATCATGGCTATCGAAGGGGTCGGTCGTGATGAATCGCGAGGAAGGACGGATCAGCGGTTCCAAAGAAAGTCAAGCTTTGGTCGAAGTGACAGTGTCGGAGCGTGAGGGGCGAGAGCATGCGTCGAAAATTGAAGGAAAGATGACGATGCCCGTGCTGTACCTACCTACCTAGGTTGTATTGAGCTGCTCGTGACTGGGGTGCCCAAAGTTCGGTACGTAATTACCTCTATGGGGCGGCACAGGCAAAGCTCGTGCCTAATCAAGCGATCAGCTGCGCATTAAGCCCCGCGGGCTGCGTTCCGTCCAATCAGTATGCATTGAATGTTTAGTGAAGTCCCTGCCGGCAGCTCCCTTGAAGCTCGGTTTCAGCGTGCTTGAGCATGTGGGGTAGCACCAACAGCAGTGACCTCTGCTCGCTGCAGCTGTCGGCGGTCCACTGGGGCCCACTGCGGTTGACGGCTGGGGGGGCTGTGGACGATCAGTCCCGGGACACGCTGGATGGGACGCGGGCTGTCATTAGCGCGAGACACCCGGCCCCCGTCATTAGCGACGCTCGGCGCGACTTCGAATGCGACTGGTAGTTAACGTGCCTACCTAATTACTGTTGGCCTGTGATCCATCCTCAACTGCATTTGCATCCTGCCCAACTCAACAACACACATGCATCCTCGACTCCCGTTTCTAAGACTGCGAGAACCTTCTCAATTCCAACGACTCAACACGTCCAATGACACATATCGTGGATTGCTAGCATCGTACGCGCTCTGAACTTCTGACCGACCACAACCCCCCCGGGGTACCGAGCCACGAACAAGAATTCTCGAGATATGGAAGTGGGTGGACTGGCACAGCCCCGACCTTGATGTTAGCAGCTTCGGCCTGCCGTAGTTGAGGCATCGTGTGACAATCACGACCGGCATCATGCCAACCGACGGGGAACCGAACCCAACCCCGACGGAAACGCCGAATTTCAATGGGTAGTTTGCGCTATTCGAGCTTGGCGTGCCTTGCCTTTGCTGACCGCTTGCTTCAAATAGCACCTTCCTGGCCTTTCTCATTGTCTGCGGTGCTCTGTACGTAACCCTGTGTCAATCTTTCTGGATCCTCAGCTTACCCTCTGTAGTGCCGTCTTCTTCCTCCTATACTTCAACCGAGCCTTTGGGTCGCTGTTGTCGTGGGGCATACGAACGTACACATGGCATCGTTACCGCGTTTACATCGATATACAGGCCCTTCAAGTGTCTCTCCTTGGCGGACGTATATTCTTCACCGGCCTACGATATCACGGCAACAACGAAACGTTCCTTGTCCAGCATGGCTACGTTACATGGCGATATTGGTTGCGCCCGGTGCGGGAGGTGGACATAAAAGCCTCGGCGCAGCAGCAAGCTGAGCAAGCATCTGCTGCTACGAACGGGAGGCACTCGAACCTGCCCTGTCGTGTGACTATGTCTTTGGTTGGGTTGGAATGGTTCATATACAACAGAAGCCCGGCCTACGACAGCGTGTTAGCTGGACTGAAGGAACCCACGGCAGCTGCCGAGAATGCGACGACGGGCTTTGAGTCAAAAGACGATGGCGCTTCTCTCAGAAACCGAGGACAGAGGGTCTCTGAGAAATCAGACCCGTCTCAAGACTCCTCGGCACACGATAAGGAGAGTTCTGGCGCCGCTTTGCTGTCAAGGCTGGGAAACACCCTCGGTCGTCGGGGATCATCGGAAAGCCAGCCGAGCACGCCATCTGATGCACCAGCAGAGAGCGATGACGCTGTCCAGTCGGACTCCGATCTGCCATTTCTTCTGCAGCTCTTTCCAATATTTGTGACTTGCCAGAAGGCAGCTGTGGTTATGGGAAACAACAACACCAAGGCAATCTTGATTGTTAAGGCCGATGGTCTGTCGGGGGAAATAGATGCCTCAAAGACCTCCACGCCCGATCCATACAAACAGATTTTCAAGATCAAGTTCCAACACCCGATCGTAGAAATGAGGGAGAACGAGGACTTCAAGGAGGACCAGGCGACGAGGGTAAGCCGCGAGAAAATGGTTGCGCAAGAATCTAGCCCGACATACAAGACCTCTTTCTTCCGACGGCACCGACGCCGCGCGCTCGGAACACTGCGAAACCTCGTACCATACTGGAGAAAATCTGTGGAATCCTTCTCCTTAGGCTCGCGAAGTCCACTCACCACCGCCGTCTCGCAAATACCAGGTTCCAGCCACTGGCAAGGTCTGGCGCGCTACTTGGACGAGGATGAACAGGACTCAAGGCTACGATGGGCGGGGGTTGAATACGCAGCCGAGTCCACCGTGGTGGACAGCCCGGAGGCAACACTGACCATATACTGGGATGTTGTGGGCAAAGTGACAGCTGAAGCGGCCAGCAGACGTTCCAAGGAGAATGCAGCTACGTACATCAACGGCGACGAAGCTCCCGCATGGGGCATGATTCTAGCCATCAAGGGTGGTGTGGTAAACTACGGGCCCTGGGCCGATCGTCAAAGAGCGGACCTTCAGCGCGTGTTCGTTCCGAGCTTGTGCAAGGACGCAGTTCCTGCGACCCCCCTGGCCGAGGGTGAATACCGAGTTGCTACTCAGTTCAAATTGTATGTCGAGTTGGATGATGAGGTGACGCTTCGAATACCCATCCGGGAAGACTCCAAAAACTGGAAATGGAAGGGCAAAGAACCCCCTATGAAGGCTCCGTCGCCGCCCCAGAAGCGGAAGCAAAGGAACCGCGCAAAGAAGAACAGCAAGACCGACGCTGCGCCCATCCGTCCGGGTGGTTGGCTTGATTTGATCGTACCCGGCAACGCCACAATTTCCTTCACGATGGATATGCTTGCCAGCACAACGGGATACCAGATGAAGCTTGATGTCGACCTGCCTAGTACCGAGCTCGCGACCAGCGTCAACCATGAGCTTCTCTGGCGCTCGGGACCACAACGCATATCTTGTGACCTTTCAAGTCCTCTCAAGTGGAACTCGTTAAGGTCATGGTACTTCAATGTCGTCTCCGAGGACATGGAGCTGTTCATGCTAAGAGACCACGTCTTCCTCTTGATAGACTTGGTCGATGATTGGGCCTCGGGACCACCAGCCGAGTACCTGGTCTTCACGCCCTTCAGGTACTACCTTAACCTTGACCTACGCAACGTAACGTTGTACCTGAACGTCAACGATGGAAATATCATCAACAACCCTACTGACCTCGAGGATAACGCCTACATCGTAGCCAAAAGCCCGTCTTTAGTGGCAAACGTCTGCATTCCGATCGATAAGTACCGCCCAAGCATGAATGCCGTGTCGTTTGTGCTTGGAGCCGACGCTTTCTACCTGTGGCTCCACGTTCCACCTTGGAACACCCAGGGCACATTCATAACGTCAAAGGAGATAGGACATGGCGAAAACTTTGAGGTCGACGGAAAGTATCATTACAACGCAACGACGGCACCGTCCAACATTGACACCGTGGAGCTGAACCTCAGCCTTCAGTCGCCCACAGCTACGCTCTACGGCTTTATTATACGTTACGTCATGAAACTGAAAGACAACTATCTTGGTGACGACATCCATTTCAAAACACTTGAGGAGTACCAGGACCTACTACGACTGAAAGAACACAACCCCGATGCGGAGCTGGCAAATCGCCCGCCCCCCAAGAAGACCAACGACTTAGACGTAATTCTAAGTGTCAAGATCGATGATCTTCGGCTCCTGTTGCCTGCGAACTTGTACTCCAGTCAGCGACACGTTCAGATCGAAACCGCCGGTCTCTCTTTAGACCTCCGATTCACAAACTACTATATGGACTTGCAGGTCAACCTCAATCCTCTCAACCTTTCCCTCGGGAACACAGAGTCGGGCATGGAAACACACATTAGTGCTGTGTCCAGCACGCAGTTGTTCATTGACGGCCTGTCAATCTTTGGCCATCGTCTTTTTGGCCTTCCCCCGGCCGAGCCAACATACCTTTGCAACTGGGATATCTCCGTGGGTACAGTTTCGGGAGAATGCTCTACTGATTTCTTAGCAGCCTTGATGAGCGCAGGCAAAGCTTTTGCGTTTGAGTTTGACGATGACGAGAACGCTTTGATCCCGCTGTCGTCCATCATCGTATACGACGTAACATTTTTGCGGGTGGCTGTTGAGTCTGTTCGGGTTTGGTGCCATGTGGATGAAGCAGCTTTTCTCTTCTCAACTGGTACGCTCGATGTGAAATTCAACGACTGGGCACGCACGCATTACTCCAGACGAGCAGACATCAAGCTTCCGGACCTTCAGATTTCGTGTGTTAACTCGGAATCAGCGATGAGACACAAATGGAAATCTCAGCATGGCGTCGAGACCGACGCCTTCTTCCAAGCCTCTATTCGCGTGGCAATCATTGGAAGAAAGTTTCACTTTTCCGAGGAGCGCAAGTTGCAACAAGAGCTCATCCGTCGCGAGGATCAACGGACTGGGCGCACTGAGTTTTTGCTTCTGCCCGGGATTCTGGAGGAGATGCTTCCGGATCAGCTCGATCCGCCCGCCCAAGGCTTTCCGCCAGTTCCTCATCCAACTGTTTTTGAAGGCACTGAAGGGGACCAAAGATCCTCCGACAATCGATCAACTTTCAGTCGCTCCCAACGCCTTCGTCACAAAAGTTCGTTCTTGTCCACGACCACTACATCGAGCAGCAGTAGTGTGGTCAGGCCACGAAGTTCTGTGAGATCGCGGGCAAAATCCAAACAATCCAGACAATCGGACATGCTTTACCCCGACAGCCCCGAAGCCTTGAAACGAGGATCGCAACACCAGCGAGATGTTTCCGCGTCGACTGGTCGCCACTCTGCCTTTTATAGTGCCATTGGCGACTTCCGAGACGCTAGCCACCACTCGTCTGTAGCCTTTTCGAGCCAATTCTATACTCCGCCGTTTCCTCTCGAGGGAGTTCGGCCTGACACGTCGGAAGCTGTCATGCTAAGCATTGAAGAGGACGATGCGGCCTCTGCCTTCGGCTTCCCGGATTTTGGTCTCGACAACGTCGACCCCGAATCTTTGACCGAGGATCGTGCGCACAATAGCATAATTGTCGAGATACCAACGGGCGTCACTGCGTTTCTAAATCCCTCGGCAGTTAAGAATGTGGCACTGTTGCTTGCTGCTCTACAGCCGAGCGAGCCAGATAATATTCTTGACAGCCTGCAAATTGCCTCCATGACCGACATCTTTGACAATCAGAAGAAGAAGACAGTTGCTGGTGAAATTACCGACGTTCTCCTCAGAATTCCGAGAGCCAACATCAGGTTTCTGAATGCTTCCATTGTCGACCGCCTCAACCCTGGCGGACGGGAGCAGGACCAGTATGACGTGACTGTATCAAAGCTGTCGCTGTGTCTCCGATCCACAGATGCCTGGGAAGATCCAGCGGAGCCTGTCAAGAGCAACAAACGAACATCCGTACTGCTGAAACTCGGTTCTGCCGACGTGTCGGCGTCAGAACGGCTCTCGGGTGCCGAAGAAAACCAGGCCGCGTTTATGGCGCAAATTGAGCGTGTAGTGGTATCACTGGGCTCAAAGGACGTTACCTACATCGACGCGGATATTGGGAGCATCAAAAGCAGCACCGCATCAGAAAAGATCGAATACCTTGCGTCACTCATTCATAGGACTGGGGTTGTCGCTTCGGAGCTTGGGGAGACATTAGAACAGACACTGTCGCGGCACGACGACCGCGTCAAGCATTTCGTCTTTAAGCTCATGACAGAAGGGCATCCAGTTGGCGACCCGTCTTTTTTGACAAGACCGTCGGCCGTCTTGAGATCTGCCACAGAACATTTGCGAACCTTCGACTCATGGAAGATGGCCGCCAGACTTCGTCAGATATGGACGCACATGCCAGTAAACTTCAAGGATGACCTACAGCTCAGTTGCCTTTCTGGATCAGTAACTCCGCCTCCCGACGCTTCTCATCGCGTTATTGAGGCTTTTCAACGATGGCGTAGCTGGGACTTGTATGATGTGGCTGATTCGTCGTTGATCAAGAACGTTTTTGGGGCAATCAAAGTTGGCGACGAACTTGAATCGCCCAACCTTCCGATCTTGGCGGCGCTTCGTTTGAAGGAAGTGCAGCTACTTTTAGATCCGGGGCCCAAGGAGAACAGGGTCGTCTTTTCTGACTTGACGACAAGACTGGAGAAGAAGACAGCGTCACAGCCTGATGAGATTGAGACAATGCCGAAGAGCATCACCGTTTTGAACGTCTACTGTGGCGAGGCGGCCGTCATGCTCAAATGGGAACTTTGCGAGCTTGCCGAAGACATCCTTCGGCTTTACAATAAGTCCAGCCTCGCAACCGAACATCATGCAGAGCCCAAGCAGGCGAAAGCTGCAGCAGACGAACCAAAACCACAAGACGCCTTTCATGTTGTACTGGCAGTTGGACGAGGCTCGGTAGAAGTGGACACCATCAACCTCAGCGCCACCTCTCTCGGTCATAACCTGAAGGCGTCTTGCCTACTTGATGGATACGAGAAAACCGGCTCATCTATCAATTTCATCATCAGCTGCGATGCCATGACATCGCGACTCCACCATCGGTCCGAGCTACTGGGGATGTTTCAGCTCAAGGACCCAAGTATCATTGTTTCTCATGAGCTCATCGAGACGGAGACAAAATCATGTCACACGATCAAATCAACGGCCAGCAGTCGCACTCTGACGCTAGTTGTCAAGCAAGATCCTCTATACCTGATTGAAGTTGCTGATTACTTGGTCAAGGATGAATTGGCACAGATACGCAAGCTTCAGAAACAGTTGCCGGAGTCGCCAGCACCCCCTCGTAGGAACAGCGTCAAGATTGCCGAAAGGCTCTCATCGTTCCGTGTCAATGTTGCGATGTTCCTGGACGAGTACCGCATCAGCGTGCCGTTGTTGCAATCAATGACCTACGACATTTCGGGCGTTGTAGCGCGAGCAGCGGTAGCAGCCAACTTTGGAAAGGAGCTTATCTTCGACTTTGACGTGAAGGAGAACTCCCACGAAATCAGGATGGATGTCAGAAACCAGCCGCGTAGCATATCGCTTCTCCGAATCCCTCCGACCAATGGCCGGATAGTTAGTCATATGGGCCCAGGGGAGCACTCGGTCTCGGTGTTCGGCTCCGTCGAACTTATGCAGCTGGACGCTTCCGCAGTGTACAGTCTGTTGACGGCTCTGAACCGACCACAGATATCAAGTGCCATCAGCGAATTGCAAGAAGGCATGAAAGCAATCCAGGGTCACATCAGCGACATTTTCGGCGAAACACCAGCCCCCAAGGAAGCACCGCCGCCAGCGCAGGCGTCAAACCTGGTCTATACCGTTCATCTCACTCTGGCCGGCGTTGAGGTCTTTGGTAAAACGCCGCTGGTCTCAGAGAAGGACCCTACGGCATGCCTCTCCTTCAAGCTCGATAGAGTGCATCTGGAAGTTGCTAACCGCCGTGATGGGCAAGGACCCATTCTGGCACAGCCGCAGTTGCATATCAACCTGCGCCAAATCTTGATTGACGTGCAAAAGGGTAGGGATAACGCCATGCGATCCTGCGGCAGCCTTGCTCTGGGTGCTCTCATATCGGCAAACACACGATATACGGAAGACGGCAAGGAAGAGAGGTCCTTCAATTTCAGAAGTGACGGACTGGAGATTAATTTGTCGCCGGAAACCGTTTCGACCGTAGTTGCCGCCTTGGGATACATGGGCGATAAGATCAAAGACCTCGACACGTCACGCGAGCTTGAATACCTGCGCAAGATCCGGCAAACAAGGCCCCGCATCGCCGTCAACGATCAGGAGGAAGCGGAGGAGCCTGACATTATCGATTCGTTCTTGTCGTCCATTGTATACCGTTTCGAAGTGCGCGATACGCAGATTGCCTGGCTCGTCGGTGATCCTTCGGATGACTTGCTGCCATTAGCGAGCAGCAAGGAGGATCTCATCCTGTCGGTCCAGCTCGTCAGTTTCGGGACACGCCAAACCAAGTCAGCCAGGCTCACCATCGAAAACTTCCAACTCCAGATGGTTCCGCCTGGCCAAGACAAGAGCCTTAGGTCTCTTCATTCGGCGTTGCTCCCTGAGGTCATCTTCAACATCGCCTATGTATCCAATCCAAACACTCGCAGCCTAGCGTTTCAAGCAGTTGGCAAATCGCTGGATCTGCGCTTGACATCGGGCTTTATAATTCCAGCTGCTATCCTGAAGGACTCCATCAGCCTCTCGATTCAGAACGTGCAACGAGCTTCTCAGAATTGGAGCACTGGGATCGCTCCCTCCAAGGTCGAAAAGGTTGACAAGATCGAGGAGCCGGCCCCGCGACAACGCAGTATACTTGGCACAAAACGTCTCGAATCTCTGCTGGTCGACGCAGACTTCTCGGGTGCCGTTGTTTATGTTTCGGGCAAGAAGCCAACAGATGGCTTACGCGGAAGCTCCAGGACTAGTCGACCATCTCTGGCAGGCAAGTACGGCCAGTTCAGCACGGATGACACTGGTAGCAGCACCGTTCTCAGATCGCCGGGTTTAGCCTGGAAGCTCGAGTACCGCGACAATGGGCGCGAGGACCCTTCGCTATACGGCGAGATCAAGATTGATGCTTCGAGTAACATTTTGTACCCTTCTGTTGTGCCACTTATCATGGACATGACGGTCAGCGTCAAAGAAGTCGTAGGCAAGGATAAGGACACGCCAGCTGCTACGCAGACGCCCGCCGCTGCGAAGGCCAAGCCTGGAAACGAGGATAATATCCTTACGGCCGATCCAAATGCTGTTATTGGACGGTTAAAGCTAAACCTGGGGCTTCGGATTTGCCGTCAAGAATTCTCGTTGAGTTGCCAACCCATCGCACGTGTTGCGGCGACAACGTGTTTCGAGGACATCTACTTCACTGTTAATACAGTGCGCTCGCAAGAGCAAGGCAATTTCTTTTCCATCTCCGGCGCTTTCTCCAAGCTGCAAGCTTCAGTGCAGCACGTCTACTCCCGAGAGTCGACAGGCAGCTTCGACGTCGACTCGATCGTGCTCTCATTGATGAACAGCAAACACGTCAGCGGAACGAGCGGGGTGTCTGCCATTCTCAAGGTTAGCCCGATGACCGTCTCGATTAACGCCAAGCAACTCCAGGACTTTTTACTGTTCCGCGAAATCTGGTATCCAACTGAGCTACGGAACACGTCGACGGCTCCGGTCACCCAGATGAACGCGGAGACCTCGCAGGGTCACCTGGTGCAGAGATATCAGCAGGTCGCCGCAACAGCGGCGTTCCCGTGGACTGCCACCATTTCCATTACGTCTCTCGACGTCAGCGTAGATATGGGCCAGGCGATCGGCAAGTCAGTCTTCGCCATCAAGGAATTTTGGGTTTCGTCAAAGAAAACTTCAGACTGGGAGCAGAACCTGTGTCTTGGCTTCGAGAAGATTGGCATAGATTGCACAGGCAGGTTGAGCGGCTTCATCGCTCTTCAAAAGTTCCAGTTGCGAACGTCGATCCAGTGGCCAGAGCGAGAGGCGGCGCTCAACGAGACACCCCTCATACAGGCGTCCATTGGATTCAGCCAGTTCCGCGTGAAGGCAGCATTCGACTACCAAGCCTTCCTCGTTGCCGACATCACGTCTCTCGAGCTCCTCATGTACAATGTCCGTCGCAGCCTTGAGGGCACAGGGGACCGGCTCGTCGCCATCTTTGACGGAGACGCAGTGCAGGTCTTTGGCACTACGACATCGGCAGCACAGGGCGTCGCGCTGTATCAGGCTTTCCAAAAGCTCATACAGGAGAGGCGGGCCAACTTTGAGATGTCGCTGCAGGAGATTGAGAAATTTATGAGAAGAAGATCGTATCAGAACACTGCTACGTCTCCCCATCTTACCACTGCACCCAAGTTCCGAGAGGAAGACACCCTGTCCAAGTCTCCGATCTCCCTGGATACGGACGTCGTGGTGACGCTCAAGGCATTGAACTTGGGCGTGTTTCCGAGCACATTTTCCGATCACCAAGTGTTCAAGATGGAGGCGTTGGGCGCCGAGGCGCGATTCGCAGCCAGCATTGAACAGCGACGCGTTCACAGCATCCTAGCACTCACCCTCGGACAACTACGGATCGGACTCGCTGGTGTCAGGAACATTGAAGCGCCCAAAACGTTGAGTGAGATATCAGTGGAAGACGTCGTCGAAAGGGCCACAGGCTCGCGTGGTGGAACGATCCTGAAAGTACCCAAAGTCGGGGCAGTCATGCAGACATGGCAAACACCCAATCGCAACCGGATCGAGTACATCTTCAAGAGCGCATTCGAGGGCAAGGTCGAGGTGGGATGGAACTACTCACGCATCAGCTACATCCGCGGGATGTGGGCCAACCATTCCAAGTCACTGGAGCAAACCTGGGGCAAAGAGCTCCCGCTCACAGCCATCAAGGTTACGGGAGTGCCCGACACGGAGGAGCAGACAGGCGGGTCGTCGCGGCAAAAGATCACGGCGGAGGTCACTGTGCCGCAGTCCAAGTACGACTACGTGGCGCTCGAACCGCCCATCATCGAAACGCCTCAGTTGAGGGACATGGGCGAGGCAACGCCACCACTAGAGTGGATTGGGCTTCACAGGGACCGGCTGCCCAACTTGACTCACCAGATTGTCATTGTAGCTTTGCTCGAGTTGGCCGGCGAGGTGGAGGATGCCTACTCCAAAATATTGGGATCATAAGGAGGCCGGCGTTGACTCATTCGGCATGGCATAGGTAGACCTCGGGCACGGACGTTCTTTCCTTTTCCTTTTCTTATTCGGCGTTTAGGGAGTTGAAACATTGGGGGTCCGAGATCAGTAAGCAGCATCACAACGGAACAGGAACATGACGGTGAATACCCGCGACCAGAGAACGGTTTACCGGCTTAGTAATCAAAACATGATAGGTATTGCTTTACCAGCTGACGCACTTCTGCAATGTGAAGTCCTCGGTGTACTCACCGGCGTGCTTCAGAGTGTGACTGACCAACGGCTGGTGCGGCTCGCCGGAAGTGTTTAACCACACGGGTAGCTTGGTTAGTTCGACAAACCTGGCGAGGCCGATGAGTCGACGCACCCGGCCAGCAATGAGTAGACACGTCAGTTAAGAGACGTCAAGCTCGCTCACGTCCGAGATCTCCAGCTTGCTCACCCCCGGATAAACCAGAGCGTTGGAGGTTGGTTGGTTGGTTAGGCAGCGCGTTACAGAGATGATTATCCGGTTCTGCCACTGCCACGGTAGTGTATCCGTACACTGGGGCACTAATTATGGTATGGCCGCCATGGTATGGCATTCGTCGTCAACGTCGACTAGGTCATTGGATCCTCGCAGGGGCCCCATTTCCAGCCTTGGACATTGGCCATGCTGATCTCACATAGCTGTGTTCATACACAGTGCGTCAAACTGCTGGCCACACGGCCACAATCAAGCTTCGTTTGGCAGCACTCAGTTCTGAGGCTGCTCGACCAACATAGCGGGCCAATGTCCCCGAGCTTTGTCTGGTTCAAACAAGACGTGTATCACATATGCATCTGGCTGGACCGCAGGAGCTGAACCCGTTGGGTCCGGGTGAGACAGACCATGTTATCGTAGGTACCCCTAGTTAGACTCTTGTGTTCTGGTGCGAGGGGGCCAGGGTTGTTGCCCTTTCACTCTCGGCATAAGCTTGTCCAGTGCTCCTCCATACATAGGCCGGCCAAGGGAGGGAAGGTACGGATAGGTAGTGTAGGTAGGTACCTAGCACGCAGAGGGGTGGAGGGAGAGATGAGGGGCACACACACACACACACAAACGCACACACACCTCTCACACACACACATACACACACACACACACCCACACACACAGGCATGCAATAGCTGCTGACAAGAGAAGAAGGCCGTTACTACCTATGGTGCTGCGAAGTTCCTTCCTGAGGGGAGGTGATGTACAGATATCTACCAGGTGGTTAATGATTACATGCTCTGGTGCTACACATACACACTGTGCGTCCAAGGTGGCGCCACTGCTGGCACAACTTCCCTGAGTAGGCGGATGAGATGGAAGGTGATCCTCACAGTGCGCAACACCGATGTGTCACTTCCCATTTGCTACCAAAATGTTTTGCAGGCGGGGATAGGTAGTTAGACATATTGGAGGGGGAGGGGAGAGGAGGGGCACCGTCGGAGTGAAAAAAACCAGGAAGAAGTGGCGGGGGTGTTTTTTTTCTTTCGCACTCTTTGCGCTGCCCCACCTGCCCATTTTTTCTCTTTCGGGCAGTCACTAACTTTTTTTCCCTCGGGGCGATGACTGCCACACGGCGAGAGAGAAAGAGGCACCACTTCTCTTTTTTTCCCCTTCCCTCCCACCCTCCTCCTCCTTCTCGCCTCCATCTCATTCAACCTTTTCGACGATAAAAGAATCGGTAGAGGAGCTCGAGTTCCCCTGTCCGTTTCCTAGAACCGTCGACTTTTGCAACGCTTCGGCACCTCACACTCTTCTCTGTCTGCCTTTTTCTCTAGTAGAAATAGGATTCAGCACTCTGTGAGCGCGGGGCAGATTCTTCAACCCCGCTCCGCCCAACTTCAACCTCACATCCCACCCGACGCAAGAGATTTCAAAGAGCTCGTTGAGCCACCGCCGTCAAAATGGTCAAGTAAGTTCATCGTCAGCTCCGCACCACATCGCTCATCCTCTCCCATTTGTCTCTGCGATGAGCAATTGCTGCCTCGCTGGGCTTATGTTTGTTTTGGGGCGCCAACTCAGGCGAGGAAAGCTTCGGTCGCCTCTCTGTTCAGCGGCCAGGCCTTACCCCGCCCCTCTCCCTCACACACCACCCCCTTTCGGAGATAAGCCTCCACCAAGACATCGCAATGCTGACCATGGCTTCACTACAGCTTCACCATCGAGGAGATCCGTGGGCTTATGGACAAGCCCACGAACGTCCGTAACATGTCCGTCATTGCCCACGTCGATCACGGAAAGTCCACCCTCACCGACTCCCTTCTGTCCAAGGCCGGTATCATCTCCACCGCCAAGGCTGGAGACGCGAGAGCCACGGATACCCGTGCTGATGAGCAGGAGCGTGGCATTACCATCAAGTCCACTGCCATCTCGCTTTACCACAACGTCGACCCTGAAGACGTCAAGGACATTGCTGGCCAGAAGACTGACGGCACCGACTTCCTCATCAACCTGATCGACTCCCCCGGTCACGTTGATTTCTCCTCTGAGGTCACTGCCGCTCTCCGTGTCACCGACGGTGCTCTCGTCGTCGTCGACACTGTCGAGGGTGTGTGCGTCCAGACCGAGACTGTCCTGCGTCAGGCTCTCGGTGAGCGCATCAAGCCCGTCGTCATCATCAACAAGGTCGACCGTGCTCTTCTCGAGCTCCAGGTCTCCAAGGAGGACCTCTACCAGTCCTTCTCTCGTACCATTGAGTCCGTCAACGTCATCATCTCCACCTACTTCGACAAGTCTCTCGGTGATGTCCAGGTCTACCCCGACAGAGGTACTGTCGCCTTCGGTTCCGGTCTGCACGGCTGGGCCTTCACCGTTCGCCAGTTCGCTGTCCGCTACGCCAAGAAGTTCGGCGTTGACCGTAACAAGATGATGGAGCGTCTCTGGGGCGACAACTACTTCAACCCCCACACCAAGAAGTGGACCACCAAGAGCTCCCACGAGGGCAAGCAGCTCGAGCGTGCCTTCAACCAGTTCATCTTGGACCCCATTTTCAAGATCTTCTCCGCCGTCATGAACTTCAAGAAGGACGAGGTCACCACCCTCCTTGAGAAGCTCAACCTCAAGCTCACCGCTGAGGACCGCGAGAAGGAGGGCAAGCAGCTCCTCAAGGCCGTCATGCGCACTTTCCTGCCCGCCGCCGACGCCCTTCTGGAGATGATGATTCTCCACCTCCCCTCCCCCGTCACGGCCCAGAAGTACCGTGTCGAGACCCTGTACGAGGGTCCCCCTGACGACGAGGCCGCCATTGCCATCCGTGACTGCGACCCCAAGGGTCCTCTCATGCTTTACGTCTCCAAGATGGTTCCCACCTCCGACAAGGGTCGCTTCTACGCCTTCGGTCGTGTCTTCTCCGGTACCGTCAAGTCTGGTATCAAGGTCCGCATCCAGGGCCCCAACTACACCCCCGGCAAGAAGGAGGACCTCTTCATCAAGGCCATCCAGCGTACCGTCCTGATGATGGGTGGCAAGGTCGAGGCCATCGACGACATGCCTGCCGGTAACATTGTCGGTCTGGTTGGTATTGACCAGTTCCTCCTGAAGTCTGGTACTCTCACCACCTCCGACACCGCCCACAACCTCAAGGTCATGAAGTTCTCCGTCTCCCCCGTCGTCCAGCGCTCCGTCCAGGTCAAGAACGCTCAGGACCTTCCCAAGCTCGTTGAGGGTCTCAAGCGTCTCTCCAAGTCTGACCCTTGCGTTCTGACCATGACCAGCGAGTCTGGTGAGCACGTTGTCGCCGGTGCCGGTGAGCTCCACTTGGAGATTTGCCTGAACGACCTCCAGAACGACCACGCCGGTGTTCCCCTCATCATCTCCGACCCCGTCGTCCAGTACCGCGAGACCGTTGTCGGCAAGTCCAGCATCACTGCCCTGTCCAAGTCTCCCAACAAGCACAACCGTATCTACATGATCGCTGAGCCCATGGACGAGGAGCTCTCCAAGGAGATCGAGGCCGGCAAGATCAGCCCCCGTGACGACTTCAAGGCCCGTGCTCGTGTCTTGGCCGACGACTTCGGCTGGGACGTCACTGACGCCCGTAAGATCTGGACCTTCGGCCCCGACACCACCGGCGCCAACTTGCTCGTCGACCAGACCAAGGCCGTTCAGTACCTCAACGAAATCAAGGACTCCGTCGTTTCTGGTTTCCAGTGGGCGACTCGCGAGGGGCCCGTCGCCGAGGAGCCTATGCGTTCCGTCCGCTGGAACATCATGGATGTCACCCTCCACGCCGATGCTATTCACCGTGGTGGTGGCCAGATCATCCCCACCGCGCGCAGAGTCCTGTACGCCGCCGCTCTGCTTGCCGAGCCCGCCCTTCTCGAGCCCGTCTTCTTGGTCGAGATCCAGGTTCCCGAGCAGGCCATGGGTGGTGTCTACGGTGTCCTTACGCGCAGACGTGGTCACGTCTTCGGCGAGGAGCAGCGCCCCGGTACCCCTCTTTTCACCATCAAGGCCTACCTGCCCGTCATGGAGTCCTTCGGCTTCAACAGTGACCTGCGCCAGGCCACCTCCGGACAGGCCTTCCCCCAGCTTGTCTTTGACCACTGGCAGCCTCTGCCCGGTGGCTCTCCCCTTGACGGCACCTCCAAGGTTGGCCAGATCGTCCAGGAGATGCGTAAGCGCAAGGGTCTCAAGGTTGAGGTTCCTGGTGTTGAGAACGTGAGTCTATTATTTGATCCCCCATGAAGGCGCTGATGCTAACAGTCTGCAGTACTACGACAAGTTGTAAACGCCTTTCCCACGGGTTAATAGAAAATGGCGTTGTGCCTTTTTGGGCATTCATGACGAACTGGGTTTGGTGGATGATATCAAAAATTATGACCCCGTTCTTTCCATAGCTTTCGCGTAGTCTCGGAATGAAGACAAGTTCAATATGTTCATCTGGCCTGAAAGCGATGTCATGTGCCACCAATACAGTGATGCTAGGTGTGATGAAGTTATCGACATTTTAGTGTCCAAGGGCGCTTAACAAGCACTACTGCATAATTGCGGTGTTCCAATCCAAGTAGCTAGGTAGGCAGAAGCCCGCAGATGCAGATTTAGGTATTCGAGTTCCTACCTACGGATACCTACTACCTAGGACCTGGTAGCTCGTGTCGGTAATTGTAACGCGTACCCGCCGATTCCACTTAGGTAGGTTTAAAGTGGGTCATCTTAGCGAGCTGTGCAAATAAAAGGTTTAGCCTTGCTCGGATCAAGTTCCAACTCCCATCAAATCTTCCCATCGGAGCAAATTTTCGTCTGTTCGAGGGGCTTCCCGCTGAACGATGACAATGACTCCATCCTTTTCTTCCAACACATAAGTATCATACTTATTGATACAGCAGCTGATATTCTTGCCTTATGGTTTGCCGCGTGCCGCACTGCGACAATGTTTTTAGCGGCCGAGGACACGCCGTTACTCAGAGCATGGCTTATGAACAAGCTGCCTGAAGTGTCCGTCTGCCCCAATTCCCTCGTATTGTTCATCAAGCTGACATCCCCACGTAGATCCGATACGGAAACAGACATTCTGGCAGACTATGTCTTGGCTCTGCTCGCCTCCCAGGAAGGCGACGCCGCGCACATTCGTGCGGCATG
The DNA here is from genome assembly GCA_034509685.1 of Colletotrichum cereale. Lineage (NCBI taxonomy): Eukaryota > Fungi > Ascomycota > Sordariomycetes > Glomerellales > Glomerellaceae > Colletotrichum > Colletotrichum cereale. The sequence continues at coordinate 45,153 of JASUDE010000188.1, forward strand.
TGAAAGCGAATTGCCGCAGTTCCTAAACACAGGTCAGCTACGTCGTATTCACGCGTCACTAAGACAGTCCACTAACCAAGCAACAGACGCCGCCCCTGAGTTTGTTGAAGAGTTGTTTGACGTCATCGAGTACAAGTCATACCTCCCCGGCGCGCCTCCCCCGCCCAAAAAGCGATCGAAGCCGAACTTTCCTGCTCCAGTCACGTCACCAGATGACACGCTGCAGAGCGGGTCACGGAAACGTTCATATCATGAGAGAGGTGATGCCATCGCCTCTGGTGAACGAGATTCTGGCTTCGGTGATGAGCGCGCATACAAACAGTTGCGCCGAGGACAGTCGGGTTCGAGGGTGCCTGATCCGAGAGGGCATGGTAGTCCAAACGGCTTTCACAGGGAGCCGCCGTATGTTCTCGATGGTCCTCAACAGTTGCCGCCTGCGACGGCGCCATACGACCCCAACTTCCCGCAACCACCGGCTGGTCTCCAGGACTGGCGCGGAATTCCTCAGATGCCGGCCCATCCCCAAGGACCACATTACGGCCTGCCCCACGGCCCGCGAAGGAACAGGCAGAAATGTCGCGACTTTGCCACCAAGGGCTACTGTGCTCGCGGAAATTCTTGCCAGTACGATCACGGCATCGAGCCCATCTGGCTCCCGCCCAGCGGTCCTAGTGGGCCTCCCAAGTTCGAGGGTGAGTACATAGTCTGCTTCCATCCCCTCCCCCTCCGTAGCGTGATGAGAAATCCGTCCGAGCATTTATGCGATGACTTTACAAATTTTATTATAAGGTTGACTACTGAAAGCTACACCTGTTTATCATGAATGTCGAACTAGTTATCTAGTATTGCATGCTAACTAATCTTCAGATTTTGATCCTCGGGATGCGGCAATGATGATGTCGCAAAACTTCCAGCAGATGCAGCAGCTTATGGAGGCCTTCAATGCTGAACGGGGCGGCCGAGACGGCCGTAAAAACCGCCGTGGCGCTAAGGGTAGGCGGCGCCAGAATCGAGCCTCCTTCTCCGCGGAAGGCCCCGTTGACGACAAAACTAAAACCACCATCGTCGTCGAGAACATCCCTGAAGAGTACTTCTCAGAAGAAGAAGTCCGTAAGTTCTTTTCGGAGTTTGGCAATATCGAACTGGTTACTATGCAACCGTATAAGCGGCTTGCAATCGTCAAGTATGAGACTTGGGACGCTGCCAATGCTGCCTATCGGTCCCCGAAGGTAATCTTCGACAACCGCTTTGTTAGAGTCTTTTGGTTCGTCGATGAGAGCGAGCAGGCTGCGGCACGCGCTGCAAACGCCTCTGGTGAAGACCATGAACCCGAGATCGACTTAGAAGAGTTTATGAAGAAGCAAGAAGAGGCTCAGCGTCAGCATGAAGAGAAGATGCAAAAGAAGGCGGAACTCGACAAGCAACGCCAGGAGTTGGAGCAGCGTCAGCGGGAACTACTCGCCCAGCACCGAGAAGTACAGCAGAAGCTACAGGCGAAGCTGGCATCCAAAAATGGCGATGTTGAGAACGGCGAGGATGGCACGTTGAACTCGGCGCTCCGTGCGCAGCTCGCTGCTCTCGAGGACGAGGCTAAGCTCCTCGGCCTAGATCCGAGCGCAGCCGATGAGCCGACGACGTGGCATTCAAGCACGATCGGTAGAGGTCGCGGCAGAGGTGGTTTTGCTCCGCGTGGGCGTGGCTTCGCGCCACGAGGCAGGGGGTCCTACCGCGGTGGATACAGAGGCGATGTCCACGCCGCCTATGCGGCGTACTCGTTGGACAACCGTCCCAAGACTGTTTCTGTCACGGGTGTGGACTTCACGTCACCTGAGAAGGATGAGGTGCTTCGGCAATACCTTCTTGTAAGCTCATTTCCATCCCACCCCCTTTCCGTTGTTTACTTTGTGCTTGCGCTCCTCCCATCTGATCTCAAGATGCTAATAAAGTCCAGGGCGTCGGCGAATTCACAGATATCCGCACCACTCCTTTCGAGACCGAAGTAACCTTCAAGGATCGGAAGACGGCGGAGAAGTTCTTCTATGGTCTTCCGAAGCAAGAGATTCCTGGCATCGATGGTCAACTTGAGCTGTCTTGGGTCTCCAGGCCCTTGCCCCCAGTCAAGTTAACCGACAACGCCGTATCGAAGCGTCATGACGCGCCCGATCATGATACGACGATGGGTAGCGGCGCGCCTAACGAGTCTTCAGCGACGACTCTAGACCATCAGCCCGAGCAGCAAGCAGAGATGGACTACGATGTTGCGGATGATGATGACTGGGGTGTAGAGTAGGGGAGGATCCCCAGCTGTAAAATACACGTGAGACAGATGCACTCGGCGATCTGACTCATGTAGGCCTCGTTCGTACACAGCGCGCAAAGTCAAAAGGCTTTATGATTGATGAATACCTCTGTAGTACTATCTGTATACCCTGGGAATGACGAACTAGGCCAGATCTCGGCATGAGAGGCTCGGGCGGAGGTTCGTCAGTGGTTAGCCGGTTTAAGTCACCGATCATAAGTTATGTTACGGGACGGAAAGAGTCAGGCAACAGGAAAGAAGAATTAATACCAAGACATGATACCCCTACATTGGGTTTCCGCAATACACCGTGATGTCCATTATTGCGCTATCAAGGCTTGCTTGGAATGGTCAACCAAACCATTGTTGGAGGTACGCATTCCAGCATATCATGCATAGTTCTGCCATTATTCTGGGCTGCTGGGCGCACATGCTTACCTAGGATCAAAGCCCAAGCGATTAGTACGCTTCCAAGCTTTGCGGATGCCGCAGGGGGCGTCCTAAGGTAATACGAAGTTTGAGGCAGTGACCCAATGTTGTGGGGTGCTAGCTAGACAGTTGTCAAAACGCAAACCGACCACACAACGTGTTGAACCCTTCGCTACAGGCTTGCCGAGCTTATTCCCATGAGACTGACCGCCCTTTTTGGTAGCTGTATGTGACCAGAACAGCGACATGATGCGGATCGCGCACGCTGGATTGATAGACAGATATAATGGAGAGTTGGACGTCATGTGAAGATGTTGTGAGAAGGACAAGCCTTCGTTGAGTACAGCCTGCTGGAAGTTCTCTCGTAGTACCCTTCACGGCTCCGTTTTTCGAACACCGAGCACTCAAAAAAGCAGAGAGGCTCATACATACGAAATTCTCCTTCCAGGGCTGACAACATCGGCTTCCCTTCGGGACGACACGGCCTATAGAGAAGATGGCTGTGGGGCCGAGTGCCGACCAGCCCGGACTCTGGCGCCGCATAAAGCCCGGACGCCAAATTGTTCGCTGGGAATGCATGCCCCTACTGGACGGGACCCAGAGCGAAGCAACTAGGGAGGAACAGGATTCGTGGCAACGCATAGGGTCAAGGCGTTGATTTTCGACTTTCAAGACTTTCCGTGCGTTTCAGGCCATGGCTTAAGTCGGAGACTTTTCAAAGCAACCAACCGATCTTGAGTTTCCCTCCCCGCCCCCTCGTTTTCCGCAAAGAGTCTTTGGGCTGCGTTTGCGACGGCGGATTCTTATGCCCAGGTGTGCCAGGTAGAAGCTTTGCAGTAGTACTGCTGCTGCTATTGGGCGTTTTCCTTGTGGCTACAGCGCCTCTGTGTGCTTGTTCGAGTCGGGCATGACAGGATGCAGTGCAGGCTACATTCACGTACTACATTAGGCCAGTGAGACGTCCGTCCCCCAGGCCAAGCAAGTGCCAGCGCAGAAGAGGGTGGATCTGTGGCGGGTTGGTGGTGATTAGGAAGCCTGTGTCTTGCTGGGTTCCGGTGGGTGTGCATGAGCAAGGGTTAGGTCCAAGGGACTTCCGAGGTTCTCTCTTTCTCCCTGGTCTCTCTGGTAAGTCAAGACAGGCACACCAAGGCAGATAGGATGAGAGACTGTGCAGGGCGACCCTTGGCCTCCGAATGGCCCCGCAGCCCCCTCTGCAAATTGGTGCCGCTCCTCGCTAAACCGGCAAGTGCGCAGCTGACCTGACTCCCGAGATAGCGTTTGCAGCGGTCGGAGCAGCGAGGCCGACTGACTTCACTAACCAGCATGTACCAAACAAACCTACCTAGGTACCTAGCCCACCTAGGTAGTTCCTCCACGTAGAATGGTAGGTATGTAGGTCCAGTCCAATAGAGCGACAAGCTGCAAGTTCTTCCTCCCTCACCCGGATGGATGGATGGATATCTACATGCATGTATGTCACCGTTGCCTGCCCCTGTCATGACTGACCGCAACTCCCCAACCCGCTCCAGTTCCCAGCGCTATCTTGTCGTTTGCATTGTGTTTTTATTTCTCATTTCGCATGGCCTCATTTCTCGACACACCACTGGCGTCAGTGAACCACCGGTACCCTTGCTTGACTCAGAACCTAAGTCAGGGGACAAGGGAGCGGAATCGGGTGTGTCGGTCCAAGCAGTGCGCGCGTATGACGTCCTGCCGCCGTTTGTTGAAGAATAATTAACCCGGTGACTAACACTAACACGACAAAACCACCTGACAAAGACACGACCACCAGACAGACACAAACACACAAAACACACTCAACGACGAAGCAAGTAGACGACGGGAGGTATGATCGATTTCTCCCTGGACGCCGCCAACATTGCGAACTCGACACCAGATCTGAACCACAGCCGCGCTGTGGTTCAGACCTTGCCGACCAAACCATGCCCATATTCCAGGACGATCTCGAACACTCGTCGCCCGTCGCTGATTGCCCAGATGCGACAGAATCAGTCTCTATACACCAGCAAACCAACGTGCCGTCACTGATGAGAAAGCTCTCCGAAGAGAGCATCCGCACAGAACTCTGCGAGGGGCTCATTCTTGAAAGCCCGAGACTGTCAACCCCGGAGAGCGACGCCGCCGCAGTCACGTCCGATAGAGCCGAGTTGATTGAGCGGCTGAAGCGAGGAGAGAGCCCGACCTGGGTCCCGAACCGTCATGTAGGACCACCTAGAAGCGCCGAAGACCCCCCCTTTACTCACAACATCACCCAGCTTGAGTCGCTGTTCAACAACCTGCCCCGTCCAACCACGCCGCGAAGCCCCCGCCCGCCATCCAGCTCGTCCGACCTGTTACCCCCAGCGAGCATCACTCCGGAAAGGACTGATGGATCACGAGAAGATGACGAGAGAGTCCGCGATGGATTAAGCATACAAAGGCCAAGATCTGCCCTGCACAGCGGCGACTTCACCGAGGACCAGCCACGGGTAAAGCAACAAGGGGCTCAAGAGGAGGAAGAGGGAGACCGCAGGACCACCAAGCTCTTGGCGTCTCGTAATTCTTGGATCGCGACGTCGCCCCCACGAGACTTTTCGACATTTCAGCTCGAGGGAAGAATACCGTTTCCCGCCGCGCATGATGACTACAGATCTGTGCCGTCGTCTTTATCCTCGTCATTTTCGTCGAGTTTCGTGTACAAGCCGCCGACAAGCCCGCTGGTTCAATCCGAGAGCAATGACGACATTGATCTGTCGGAACCGCTACACAGCATTGACATCGCGGCGAGCCCCTTGAACGTTAATTCACGTCGACATACTTTGAACTCGGTCGCGAGTTCGCCGTTTGCTGTTCCGTCTCCGAGATATCCTTCACTTCAGAGGCGCTCCTCACAACGAGGGACGACGCTGCCATATCAAGCACACCAGCCCAGGCGATCCCTTACGTCTGCCCCCAAGGTCATACATGCTGGCACCTCGCCGCAAACGCCCGCATTTCTGAGACCCAGGCGCCCCTCGTTCAACGCAGATACTTCTCCCTTGCAGCATGCGTCCATGGTTGGGTCATACGAAGAGAGTATCCTCCGAGGTCGAATGTCGACAACGCCATCGAAACCACTCGATTTCCTTGCGCAGATTGGCGTCTTGGGCCTGGGGAAGTGCAAGTCTAGGCTAAGGTGCCCGGCCCATGTCACATTGCCTTTCCCTGCCGTATTTTACAGTTATGGAGGAACATCACAAGTTCAAGTGTCGTCAGAGGACGGGCCGAGTCCGTACGTTGGCCAAATTGACCTCGAGAATGGACTGCCGAACCCCGAAGAGGGGCAGCGCTCCAAGAGGAAGATGCAGACCAGGGCCGCCGAGCGGAGGTTCGTCGCAGACGACGTGGCCATGCGTGACGGGCTCGCGATGGCGGATGGTTCGGATCTTGAGGCACGCAGAGCCCAAAGAGTGAGGCGGGGATCGGGGTCACCAAGAGCGCCGCCGGGCGGAAGCTATCGGATACCCGAGAAGGGCCAGATACAGATTGTGATTAAGAACCCGAACAAGACGGCCGTGAAGCTGTTTCTGGTTCCATATGATCTTGCTGGCATGGAGCCCGGGACGAAGACGTTCATTCGGCAGCGGAGCTACTCGGCTGGCCCCATCATTGAGAACACGCCCGGGCTCGAAGAGGTCGCAGGCTCGGATCGACCAATTTTGCGTTACCTTGTGCATCTGCACATCTGCTGCCCGGCCAAAGGGCGATACTATCTCTATAAGAGCGTTCGGATCGTCTTCGCCAATCGAGTTCCCGACGGTAAGGAGAAGCTGCGCAACGAGACTACCTGCCCCGAGCCTCGGTACACGCCTTACAAGCCCATCCGTGTAATGCACCCGCCGTTATCCAACAGCAGCGGTCCCGCGGCCACCCTTGCGGCCGAGAAGGCCTTCAGGAGACGGAGTGCGGGCTTCCCGTTGGGCCAGTCTTTGTACGGGCTTGATGCACCAGACGGGCTCTCGCAGTCACCGCAAGCAATGGTACGCCAGCAGTCATCGCCGTCCCCTTTCAGCTTCGGCGGCAACAACCAGCCGGTGGAGGCCATCCCATTCGCTCTCTCGGGGCGGGCTCGCCATGGGAGCGATATCAGCGACAGCACAAACACCACCACCACGACACCGGGCGTCCTGTCGCCGCAGTCGTCACAAGCAAGCAGGCCAATAACCAACGACAGCTGGGAAGATCACATCGCTCGATACGAAAAGCTGAACAAAGGCGACGTCGGATACGGCGGTAACGCGTTTGCCTCATCTGGACGCGGTAGCCCGGGCGGCACCGAAGGATTGCTTTCTCGACGGCTCCGGTCCCTCGGAGTACAGAACCAGGGCGAGCTGCCTTCGGACAGTCATCAGAGTCCGGAGTAAGTCACATACTGTACATATCACATCAAAACGACATATTTGCTGCTTCGAATTACATGGGTCTTTGGGTTTTTGGGTTGAGTTTGTCATTACGGAGTGTATCATAGAAGGGCGTCTGGGTTATTTTCTTTCTGGCTATGTGCTGGGGCGGCATCTCTATAGGGAACACAACACATAATTACTCATCCTAGCTTCCCAAGCATCTCGCAACGTGGCTAAATAGGACCCTTCGAATGCGCAGCGGGCTAACGACGTGGCGAAGGCTGGACACTCGATGGCTCCCCGAGCCTCAATCATTAGCTCGCTAGGACCTGACGGGGTCCTGCAGCTCTCCGTCGGCCGAGTGCGAGGTCGATCTTGGTGCTTGACGACGGCCTGTGTCCCTGAAAGGACACGGACTACGCAGCTGTGAAGCGGGCAGAAGACGTACGTTCCGCACTGAGAGGTGAGTGACCCAGATCGGGAACGTCAAAGAGGGTATCTTGACTGAACGCAGTGTAGGCTCGTTGCCCAGGCAGAGGCACAGCCGCATCGAGAGGAGGCAGCTCTTGCCTCTCCAAGCACCGGGCCAGGAGGAGCGATTCCGAGCGGTGCAACTCAACGTACAATCTGGTATTTCCACACACGTCAATGACATGCAAGTTGCGGTCCTCATATGCTCGTGTCAAAGCACAACCTTTAAGCTGCCATTGGGCTTTAAATCAATCTGTTGTTAATATCAGACGGTTTCACCGCGGCGGGTTGTCGCCGTCGCCCGCAGCCGGGTGAAACGCGTTCGCCTTCGGGTGTCGAGATAGAACGTGCCGCTTCTGATAATTCTCCCGATGATTCCCTGGTCGTATGTCTCTGAGCGCAACTCAACTCGGGCGGCTTGGGGTTTTCGACGTAGGATGGAACTACCACATGCGCAATGGCCGTCATAGGACACGTCGAGTTGTTGGTTCTTCGGCACATGTGGTTGTGACGCATTTCTCCCACCCACGCACGCCTCACGGCCATGCCCAAGCTTTGAAATACCCTGGGCAGGCAGTCCCCTTTTCTTCTTTTTCTGATTCCTTGCCGGTGTAAATACATCCTTAGACGATCAGGGCCTTGATTACCCTGCGGCTCTGCGGATCTGGTCCGACCTCGACGAACATCCGCATCAACATCCCTGCAATCCAAACAAAGTATCCCGCCATCCTTTCGCAGAGTCACTAGCAAAAAGGGGCGCGATGAGGCCGTCTCTAGCTCTGCTGCTGTCGGCAGGACTGCTGTGTCACCAAACGGCGGCGTTGGCTGTGTCGAAGAACCGCGATCGGGACTTGTCGCGTCTGCTCTCCGGCACACTCGACGTCCTCGACAGCCTGCCCAGGGTAGTGGACAAGGTCGTCAGCACAACGATCCTTGTGGTGCGGACGCTGAGAGAGACTGTTGACGATAATGGAGAGACCCGGAACGACCTGGACACAGCGCTGGGTTTCAATAGTACCACAGGCTTGTCCATAGGGAATTCGACGGCGGCTGTGGCGTGTCCGAATATCGCCGTCATCTATGCGAGGGGGACGAACGAGCCAGGTACGTCTCGGGTGGTGTGAGGGAGCTCGTTTGCAAGGTCGAATGATTGACTGACAAGCGCTAGGCAACGTGGGCTTTCTCACCGGCCCGCCCTTCTTCGACGCCCTCAAGACGTACGTGAACGGCACCGGCACCATGTCCATCCAAGGCGTCAACCAGTACCCTGCGGAGCCGGCGGGCTTCTTCGCGGGCGGTTCCGCGACAGGCGCCACCGCGGCCGCGCAGGTGGCCTCCCGCACGCTGACAATGTGCCCCAACACTCGTCTCACCATGTCGGGCTACTCGCAGGGCTCGCAGGTGGCCCGCCTGGCCATCGCGCAGCTGACGCCCGACCAGCAGGCCCGCATCTCGAGCGTCGTGCTCTTCGGCGACCCCCTCGGCGGCGCAGCGGTCCCCGGAATCGACACGACGCGGTTGCTCGTCATCTGCCACACTGGCGACAACATCTGCGAGGGCGGCGACCTCGTCCTGTCGCCGCACCTCGACTACAGCGGCGATGCGCCGACGGCGGCGCTGTTCGTCATGCAGAGGAGCAACCTTGGCCTCGCGAGCCGGGACGCGGAAAACGAGGGCATGGGCGGGACGGTGGTGGGCAAGGTCCAGGGGATCATGCTCTCTCCCAAGCACGGGATAGCGAGCGATTAGACGGGCTCTCCTTACGAGACATGTTATCTTGCTTCGTATCTTCACATCTTTCTCTCTCTCTCGCCATCCTGCTCGCCCAATGAAGCGTGACCTTTTCTCACTTTCTTCTTTTTCTAGCTTCTAATGAAAAAGATGTATTGAGTTGGATTTATCATAAGACAGATTAATAGCGAGAAGTTATATTGTTACATCCATTCCGTGTCGAATGGGAAAAAGACCTGAAACCACTCTAAAATATAGCCGCTTGATAATGCAGACCTCCTTCACCGGTGGAACCCCCCAAAAGTGTTTATGTCTACATCTTGCACCAATAGTCCCCGTTCATACACGTTGGCTGTCTCACTTTGCATTCCCCTTTCCGTCTCCGGGGAAGCTGGTCCGCCAGCCGAGGTTCCGTCGTCTTCATGCTTAGGGGAGTCTTGCTGCTGCTTCTGCGCCCTCGAAGCTAGCTCGTAGGTTGCTCTCCTAACTCCATAGCCTCCTTAATTGAACAATCAAGTTCTTGCTGCCGCTGCACCGGCGATTCCTCCCCATTACCGGCGGAACATCCGCTTGCCAATCGGACAAGTTGACGTCTTACCGCTGTTCCCTTTGCCAGCGATTTCTCCTCCGCCCCCAACACGAGCCCAAGCTGGCCTGAAAGTTCTCGCAAGTCCCTCCCAGGCGTTGTAGTCAAGGCCTATTTCCGATCGAAAACTTCCATCTCGATGCCATTGCCCGTGTATGATAGGCTCTGTAGAGCTTTCACGACTGCGGGGCACTCTTCCTCGAGAATCCGAGCCTTCTCCGCAGCGGCAGACGACCACGCCGTCATCCCTTTGAGATCGCCGTACTCCTTGGCAAGGACGACGAGGGTGTATGACGTTGGCCGCAACCATTGCGGCGCGCTGCCCATACGCCGTTTTTCCAAGGGAATGTTCACCTTGAGGCCCTTCTTGACTCGTTCGGACTTCCATCCTGTCCAATTCGGCATGAGATGCAGCTCGCACAGCTTGCAGGCATCTAACCAGCAGCCCATCTGGGCAAGAGTCTGACATGCATGATTCATGCTGTGGCCGTCGAGAAGAAAGCCCGCATCCAGAAGCCGGTCGAGGTTTGTCTTGAGGCTCTTGGGGTCGCGCAGCTCAAATAGCACTTGCTGCAGCGTCTCAAACGGTTTGGACAGGATGTACTGATATCGTGGCAATATACCACTCGGACCATGGCCCTTGAATAGTACTGGTCGGGCGGATTCCAAAGCTTTTTGCCAGATGAGTTCCCAGTTGTCCTTGGCGGCGTCGTACCTCTTCTCATGGGCGTTTTCCTGCATGAGTGAGTGCAGCATGTCGAGTGACATATTTTCTGGTCCTGGCAGAATGCCCTCTTGGTCTAGGTTCGCTTGCAGCTCCCGAAGCTCTTTAACCGAATCAAAACGGCGGTATCGAGTGAAGAGGGATGTGGCCTTGATAAGAAGCTGACGCAGGCGGAACAGCGAGTCCGCGTTTTTCGGTAAATGCTGGGTGCTGTTGCTGGAGACTGTGTCCGTCTGCAGTGTCTTTACATCATCGGCCAATTCCCGTATGTGTTCCATCAACTCCTCTGCCGCATCAGCTTCCCCTGGCCGTCGACGCTTGCCGAATAGTTCATCTTTGAGCAAGGCGCGGGCCTGCGCAAGGCGGATATCAACCGATGGCGGCAGTCCAGCATGGAGTCGCATCATTTTGTCAAGCTTACTCGCCCATCTCAACTGGCGCAAGCGCAGACCACCCTCTAGAACAGTGGCAAAGTGCTCCGGGGCCAGAAGGGACGATCCTTCCCGAACAAGTGTGCGCAGCACCTTGTACGCAGGGTGAGCCTGCTTGCAATCCATCAAGGCTTTTAACAACACATCATGGGTTTCGGACGTCATCTGTATGTCGTGTTGCTCCATGAGAGCAACAATCCCACAGACCTCGTCAAACGCCCGGCGATGTGAATGGCGAAGCAGCAAGGTGTTCCAGAGCTTGACGTGATCGCCAGGGACGTTTGCATTCTTAGCCTCTATGCAAGTTGCCAAGGCCTCTTGGAATCGATTGGTGAGACAGTAGGCCCTGACCACGGTCTGCAACATCTGGACGTCGGTCTTGATCCGTCTTTGCCGAGCTTGTTGGAGAAGTTTGAGAGTATATTCCAGGTCACCCTTCGACGCCGCTAGCGACATTATGGTCGTGAAGGACACTGCGTTGGGAATAGTGGCCACGCAGAGCTCTTCGAAGACCGATTTGGCGCGGTCGTATGTTGCCCCCTGCAGATAGCTTTTGAGGAGCCGATTCCAGCTTTCCACTTTGATCTTCTTGCGGTGCTTATATCGCAGCTCGTCAAATGTGCGCTGAGCAGCGTCGTAATCCCCCACGTTCGCGTACGAATCGATTATATGGTTGTGAAAGGTCCTTACACGATGATGATGCCTCCCAGTGGCGTCTGCTAGGCGCTCGAGAGATTTGGTGTCGCCGCGTGACGCGTAAAATTGGAGATACTTCTTGTAGGCCATGAAATCTAACCCGTGGGGGCTAATTCGGTTGAAGTCCTCATAGACCTGCTCGAGGCCCCGCACGTCGTCGGGGTTAAAGATATCGAACATACAATGCAAGATTCCACCAGGTATTGTTATGTTTGGCAATTCTCGGTAGACACGGTATATCTCAGGCATGCAATCTCGTTGACCCCGACGCCAGGCATAGCGGAGGTAGGTGGCATACATATCGGCCGAGTTGACGATCCGGAGCAGTGGCAGTGCCTCCTCTGGTTCGCAGGGCTGCCGAAGGGCAGCTTCAGCTGCTTGCCTGAGGGGTACACCGAGCATTTGCACCTCCTCTTCGCCCATGTTGGACAGTCTTATGAACCGTGCGAAGTCGATGACAAGCTTTCCAATATTGGGAACAGAGTCCAACCTCCGGAGCTTGTTCTCGGATTCGCAATACGCATCGCTTGCGCGGTAAGACGCCCAAAGGTCTTTGACTCTGTCCCAGTCGGCATCCCTGAACGAGTGTTCCATCAGCCTGTCCAGCCCGCCGACCATGCCCTTTGCGCTCAGCCCCTTATAGTATAACGAAAGTGCTTCTGTCTGGCGCCCAAGGCGCAGATGCGCCGTAACAGCAGACGTTAGGATGTCTGGCGTCCATTGGCTGGCATCTATCTCTGAGAACAACAGCGACACTCTGCGAGCGTCGATAACGTTGGTGGACCGATGAAGGTACAAGATGATTTCGGGGCGGAGCTCCGGCTGCAAACTGGGTTCTAGTTGCGAGTAGAGCTGCCATATCGAACCGAAATATTCCGTGCTCTTCTCGGCCATCAACTCCCTCATCAGGTCTGGTCGCGATCCTGCCCCAACGTACGAAGGACCGCTGTGGGTATGTTGCAAACTCGCGATCGTATCTTCCTCCTCCTCTTCTTCTTCATCCACCTGGTTGACGATTTCATGGCCAAGTTTCTGGTACTCTTTTATCGCAGATGCGCTCGTGGCCTGGTGGTGTCGTATCGGTTGGGAATCGTGATTTTGCAACGGGCTCGCGACAGTGGACGAGGTGAAAGGCCTGGACCGACGAGGAAGTCGGCTAATGGACGCTCGGTGATGGTCGGGCAGTCCCGGAGCAAGCTTGCGCAAGAACGTAACTGACCCACTGGGATAGAGGAAGTCGAGTAGAAAGGTGGATGCCGTGAGGGTTTCGGGTGGCGGCGTTAGCGATTCAGAGGCGGACAAGCTGACACTGTTGGGCTGCATAGGCACCACAGAGCTGGAGATGTCAATAGAAGCAGCACCATGCTGCCAGAAGCCAGTGTGAAGTTTGCGCCGGCTTCTCAGTGATCGTGAAGCGGATGGAAGAGCATGAAGACTGGTGCATGATTCCAGGGTCGCCGCTGTTCTCTCAAGCATTGGGATTGAGACTCTCACGAACGCGATACCTGTCGGCTATGTGTGGCGGGTATTAAAAAGACTCGGGAACATGCTGGTTTGAAGGTCGTCGGTAGCGATCTTTGGTGTTGTCGCGTCGAATGATTTGGAAAAGTTTTGGGGTGGAGTCCCGGCGTACGAAATCAAAGACGTCGATGACTAGAGGCGTTTGCCCCAGCTAATGCGGCCACCTTACCGAGGTAGTCAAAGGACAAGAGCGGCCAATGTGTTAGGACTTTCCCACTAAAATTTTGCCAGATAAACGATTCGTGAAGGCTGCAAGCAACTCGGACAAGGGACGGCCGGGGAAAGTGAAAGATTGAATCCATCCATCTCAACGGTCCATAATCTACTAGCCGTCATGTACTTTTTCTAGGAGCTTCGGCCAATCATGAAGGGAGAGGGAATATCTTTGGCCCGAACTCCCACCCGTAGGGGGTGGGCCTCTCTAATAGGGGGGTGCTGTTAGTACCTTACCTAGGTATCCTACCACACCTCTAAATTTTGATCCCGCATTACAGCCACTGTCTGGTAAGTAGGTAGAAAGGACACTGAGAACTTCAGGTGTGAGCCCCACCATCTCCCCGCGCAGCTGCAGAGGTCAGTCGCGACGTCTACTCCCACCTAGGCCTCCTAAGGACGACTGAATCGACCGACTTCGACGCCGCTATCACCATGGATATCACCAAGTTTGTCGTCTCCGGCCGGGATGCGGCGCTACTTTACGGAGACTACGCAACGTACCAGAACCAGTTGGCCAAAAAGTTGCTCAACAGCCGCAAGAAGCTAGGCATCGCCACGAGAAACCGCGGCAAGTTTAGCAAGAAGGGCGATGTCACTGCCGCGCAGATTGCAGAGAACCATGAGTATGTTACACCATTTGGAGGCCTGTCGGCTGTGTTGCTGATGTCACAAGGTACATCCATCTGCTGCTGCTAACGAGCGAGCGCGCCTGGGCCAACGCTATGGCAATCAAGTCGTCTCACGCCTCGGATGCAAAGGGCGTAACCGGGAAGACCAGGTCACACATCGTGTCCCGACTCGAGAAAGCAGCGAAGACTGCCGAACAAATCGTCGAACTCCTCTCGCAGTCAGATGCCGGCGCCACGCAGAACGACAAGCTCGAGTCCCGCGCTTACGCAGCCCAGATCCGCGGCGCTGCCCAGTTCGAGAACCAGCACTGGGAACCATCTCTCAAGAGCTATGCCGTTTCACGCATCATCTACAACGCCATGGCCACCTCAACAAAGGGCGACATCTTCAAGGACCTGCTTTCCGATACCATTGACCCCTCGATCCGATATGCCGCTTACCAGCTCAAGACGCCGCGTACGATACCCATTCCTGCGATTGCAAGACGCGCATTTCCTCAGTCCGACACTTCACTGGTGCAGCAGATCAACGAAATTGACCCCAACTTGCTGAAGCAAGGGCAGACAGAGGTCGCCGAGGAAGGCAAGGGTGCCGAGAACGCTCCTAGAACGCTCACATGGCGCTCGCGCGAGGTGAAGATCGAAGATGCTGCAATTTCCCTAGCATGGGGCAGAGTGGAAGAGGCCAAGGCGAAACTCTCTGAACAATGGCCTTCTCTTGCCAATGCCGAGCCCAGGGACGTAGCCGCCGCGTACGACGACATTCTCGAGGCGACACAGGATGCCGCCGACGCCACCAAGGAGGCCATTGACGAGTTGCGGGCTGAGGGTGTTTCTCAGAGTGATTCCCGCATGCAGAGTTTGCAGATCACCCGGACTGCCGTTAACTACGAGATGATCAGCTGGCGTATCGGCCGAAACCGCGTGCTGACGGGCAGAGACGACGGTCTGGCCGAGAACTACAGCTTGTCGCGCAAAAAGTCGAAGAAGGAGGATGCGGTAAAGAAATCCAAGGAGGAGACGCCTGGCCGTAAAGCAGCCAAGTTGAAGGAGCTCGTTGCCCTCTATGAAGGAACTTTACAGAGTCTTGAGGCTGTGCGAGAGTTGCCCGGTGTGGCCAACGACGAGGACCTTGCCGAGCAGCTCGAGTCGGCCGCAGAGTATTTTCAGGCACTGAAGTGAGTTTTGCGCCACTGGCTATTGTTTTGTGCTAACAGGCATAGATCTCTCTCCATCGCTCGCTCCCACGCTATCGTTGGCAACACCGTCAATGCCCTGGCTCTCATCAAGCGCGCCACCAGCGAAGCGCAAGAGGCTGCTTCGACCCTCGCCGATGACCCCCAACCCGAAGTCAAGTCTCCCCGTAACATTGAGGTGTCTGGCAACGACGCGAAGTCCCTGGCGAACTTCCTTCAGGGCGAGCTTCAGCGCCACCGCGCACTTGTTCACCTCTCCAACCTGCTTAGGAACGCGGAGTCAAGCGAGGACGACACCAAGAACGTTCCTCTTATTGAGCGGCTGCGGGAGTATCCCTCGGGAGGCACAGACCTCGCAAACCTTGTCAGCATTCCGCCCAAGCTGTCCACCATCCCCGTCAAGCCGATATTCCTCGATGTCGCCTGGAACTACATAGACTACCCCGGCAAGGAGCCGCAAGAAGTCGCGCCACCCAGCAACGACGAACAGGCTTCCGAGAGCGGGGCAAAGCCGCAACCTCAGAAGAGAGGATGGTTTGGTTTCGGTAGATAGAGCAATACAAGACAAGATGGCCGGCCACTGGCTACTTCGTTCCCTTCCTCGCATGAACCAATACGTTTCGAGGTCGTATTATTTTCCAGATATGCTTCATGGACAGCCTCAAATTCATCAGGGCGCAAAATCGTGATCGTGTTCAAGAATTTGCAAGAAAAAAGTTGTTTTGAGAGGGGATGTAGGATTATCACATCTAGCTACTCCAGATTCGGTTTGGTTTTGTACATATGCAACCCCGTCTTATCCCCTTGATCCATGCCATCCATCGATCATATCATGAATACCGAAGAGGTATCTCGTGTGAATGTTTTGATGCTCCAACGCCGGTTCCGCCGACCGCAGGTATTAACAAACATTTGTAAAAGGGGTAACAAGGAAGAGAGAGCGGTCGAATACGACCGGAATATGAGTACAGTTGGAATACAAACATGAGGGAAGCAAATCTATGCCCGCCCAGGCTAATCAAACATGCTAACAAGCCATCAGTGGCTTGCGTGGATAGTGGATAGGTCGAACTAGGAAAAAGCAAGAGAGCATTTAGGGCTTCTTCTCGCCGTCCTTGTTCTCAGAGGCGTTGGCATCCTGAGCGGGCTGCTCGCCGGACTCGGCACGGGCCTTGTGCATCTTGTCGAAGAGGTTCAAGCTAGCAACCTGGAGCTCGTCGGTCTTCTCCTTGATCTCGGCAGCGGTGGCGTTGCCCTCGCCGGCCAAGCTCTTGGAGACAAACTCGCGGAGGGAGGCAATCTTCTCGCGGAGGCTGTCGGCCTCAGTCTTGTCGAGCTTGTCGGCGTACTCGTTGAGGGCACGCTCGGTGTCGTTCAAAACACTGTCGGCACGGTTGGCAGCCTCAATGGCGCCCTTGCGCTCCTTGTCAGTCTCAGCGTACTTCTCAGAGTCCTCAACCATCTGCTGAATCTCAGAGTCAGAGAGACCAGAGCCGGAGGCAATGGTGATGGACTGGTCCTTGTTTGTGGACTTGTCCTTGGCGTGGACGTGGACGATGGAGTCGGCATCAATGTCGAAGGTAACCTCGATCTGGGGAACACCACGGTGGGCGGGGGGGATGCCAACCAGCTGGAAGTTGCCAAGAAGCTTGTTGTCACGGACGAGCTCACGCTCACCCTGGAAGACCTTGATCTCGACAGCGGTCTGGAAGTCGGCAGCGGTGGAGAAGGTCTGGGACTTCTTGGTGGGGATGGTGGTGTTACGGTTGATGAGACGGGTGAAGACACCACCGAGGGTCTCAATACCCAGGGAAAGGGGAGTGACATCGAGGAGGAGAAGGTCCTTGACCTCACCGGAGAGAACAGCACCCTGAATGGCGGCACCAATGGCAACAGCCTCGTCGGGGTTGACAGACTTGGCGGGGTCACGACCAAAGATGCTCTTGACGGACTCGGCGACCTTGGGCATGCGAGTCATACCACCGACAAGGATGACCTCCTGGATGTCCTTGGCCTGGAGGTTGGCGTCCTTCAGGGCCTTGCGGACGGGGTCAATGGTACGGGTGATGAGGGGGTCAACCATCTTCTCAAGCTGAGCGCGAGTAAGCTTCTGGTTGATGTGCTTGGGGCCGGAGGCGTCGGCGGTGATGAAAGGCAGGTTGATGTCGGTAGAGAGGGAGGAAGAGAGCTCGATCTTGGCCTTCTCGGCAGCCTCACGAATACGCTGAATGGCCATACGGTCACCAGAAAGGTCGAGACCGGAGTCCTTCTTGAACTGTTGGACGAGGTGGCGGACGAGGTGAATGTCGAAGTCCTCACCACCAAGGTGGGTGTCACCGTTGGTGGACTTGACCTCAAAGACACCGTTCTGGATCTCGAGAACAGAGATATCAAAGGTGCCACCGCCAAGGTCGTAGACGGCGACGATGCGGTCCTCCTCCTTCTCCAGACCGTAGGCCAGAGCGGCGGCAGTGGGCTCGTTGACGACGCGCAGAACGTTCAGGCCTGCAATCTGACCGGCATCCTTGGTAGCCTGACGCTGGGAGTCGTTGAAGTAGGCAGGAACGGTGACGACGGCGTTCTTAACGGGCTTCGAGAGGTAAGCCTCGGCGGTCTCCTTCATCTTGTTGAGAACGAAACCACCGATCTGCGAGGGAGAGTACTTCTGGTCGCGAGCAGAAACCCAGGCGTCACCGTTGGAGTGCTGAACAATCTTGTAGGGCACCTCCTTGATATCTCTCTGGACCTCGGCATCGGTGAACTTGCGACCGATCAAACGCTTAGTGGCGAAGAGGGTGTTCTCGGGGTTGACGACAGCTTGGCGCTTGGCGGCAACACCGACGAGACGCTCACCGTCCTGAGCAAAGGCGACCACGGAGGGCGTCGTTCGTGCACCTGATGGATACAGTTAGTCTAAACGATGCAGCGCGCGATGGTATCTCAACGGCATCATGTGCTACTCACCCTCAGAGTTTTCGATAATCTTGGGAATCTTGCCCTCCATCACGGCGACAGCAGAGTTGGTAGTACCGAGATCGATACCGATCACGGAGCCGGTGACCTTTCCATCAGTCGCCGTTGACTCGTAGCGAGCAAACTTGGAGGCGAAAGGCTGGCGGGCGAAGCCTGCGGAGCGGGTGACGGAGCTGGTAGCTCTGGGGAGCTGGTGCGCGTTAGCATGCAAACTCTGACAGGAGTCGCGACAGCTATGCTGGAGAAACTTACAGCTCTGGAAAAGCGTGCAGACATCATCTTGCCTGGCTATGTGTGGGTATAACAAAAGGGGATTGAGGAAGACAAAAGGGATTGCACGCGGGAGGGAATGGAAAAGCGGTTATTATAGAGTACAGAGTGGATGGATTGGGGTGAGGGAGGAGGTGGATGGAAGATGCGAGGAAATGATGATGGCAAGGAGAGTTCGAAATTTTTTGACCCGAAAAATGATGCGCGCCCCCGGTCATAGAAGCCGACCGAAGAACCGCAGGCCGGGGCTTCGGCTCTAGTTGTTCCGGCGCGCTGAGACCCACCAACAGAAATTCCCAGGAGGTTCGACGAATGAATGGCGGGAACTAGCTGGAGGTGACGGGATCGTCCGGCCTTCGCAGGCAATGGACGTGGCGCTAGTGGGCGTGTCAGCGGCCAGGGTCGGAGCTAGGACAACTCGGCTGTAGAGTTTTCGACACGCTCGAACTCTTTGCCGTGGCGGCGCGCAAATGCTGACGCGTTGATGCTTTGCTGGGGCGTTGGTGGTCGGGCTTGGTTCTATGGTCGTCGGCCATTTCCCCTATGGTTAGAACGTGAGGATGCAGACGTTTGTTTGCCTATGTCTCCATCCACCACTGTGTGAATGTCCATGACGCCGGGGTGGTTGACCACTGTGGTTTTGGGACCTATTGGCCCTTGCGACAGCCGCTTGCCTCTATGCTCGCTCAAGACATGACAGCCGCGTTCGCGGTTTCGCCATTACATGTCCTACTCCGGACAGTCGCAAGCTACGCGTGACATGGGGCGTAGATCGTGTGACGAAGGAGTTATTTAGTTACCGAACTTCCTACCTCCCCATACCTACCGTACGGCGTAGTACCGAGCGAACAGGGCATCGCAGAACACGGGCCCGATGCCATAGGCCCCGACAGCGGCGCTTCCGGTGCCGAAAGTGGATCCCGCCGGTGGGCCAGAGGTGCCGAGGTTGACTCGCCAGGCAGGCAAGTAAACCAGGACTCCAAGACCGGGTGAGAAGACCTATTCGCCACCCAACCAGAGCAATCTAGTTCTGTACTGACCTCGCATGCTGTTCCAGGAAGACTCGCTGGCCCATCAATACTTTGACGCTTGTCCGTAACGGTTGTCGCCAAGAGTCTCAGTAACAAATGCGAAGCTACTTGGCTACCTAGTAACGGGTTTAGATCCAATAACAAAAATAACTACCCAAAACTTCCTTACCGAACTCATCAAAAAGGTCTGTCTGCAAGTGGCATTTTGTCGAACGCCGGGCCTCCGGTTCCATCTGTTGCCAGCGTTTTGAAAGTGTCTCCAAGTAGTACCATGCACTCCCCACTAATAGGGTGTCTCTGAGCAGTGAACTGGCTCTGCGAGTGTCAGTCTAGAGGGTTGTGACGACCCCCGTCGCAAATCATCGGGTTTCTGAGCCACATGTAGTTCAATGCCATGTCTGTGCGATCTTCCAAGCACGGGAATCCAGCCAAGGCCTCTCGATACGGACCAGACGCTTTGCAACAACGACAGATGCCAGAAGTTCAACAACATACCTAGGTAAGAAGCAATGGTCCGAGCTTGAAACATAACACCAGTGCTGCAGCTGCAGTGCGGTGGATTCCAAAGGCTTTTCTGTTTGGATCGTGCAGGACTTCCGATTGGCAGCGGCAGCTTATTTCATTACAGCCCGGCATACCTTGAGTGATGACTCCTGGACTACTCCAGCCAGTCTTACGTCGCCATCGACAAAACCACAAGGAGGTGGGTCCCATCAGCGGACAAGGTTCGGTGACATTGGATGTGGACTGGGGGATTTTGCCGATGGTTGATGGAGAGACGACACCGACTTAGACCCGTTATTGAGGCTAGTGTACGGAGTACTACCTATCTATCTGGAGAGGATAGTTCCACGAATGCTTCAGGGGCGAAAAGGGGAGATCGTATCTTCATATGGCATATGGCGCCTCTCGCTAAACTCTCTGTTGGCAGCGGGAGCGTCAGTCTAGACCCTAGACCAGTAGGTACCTCCCTACCTATCTACCTACCTGGGTACCTAAATTCTGAGCAAGCAGCCCAAGCTCCTGACGCACCAGCCCGCGCAGCAGCTCCAGCAGAAGAAAGAGTACGTACTGCCGAGGCACCTACCTCACCTTAGAAAACTGCAAGGCGATTAGGTAGGAAGAATATCAGCGCCGACCAACCAGGGCCAAGGGGAAACCAGAACAGGCCCCTCCCGCCCTACACGGACGTCATGCAGGAAGTTGCCTCTCGTCTCGCGCAACTCACCTAGCCCTCCAGAAGTTCAACATCCGAATCATCCCCCGGCTTCGTCAGTCGCTGACTTCTCACCGTTCCCCATCGCCGCACTGCTCAAGACGTCGATTGCATTGAGCGCGCGACCGGCGCACCTCGACTTCGCGTGCTTCGGCAGCTACATGCTTGCTTCTCGACACATCCTTTGGCCACTCCACAAGCTACCATGGCTGTGAAAGATGGCGTCTCGTATGTCCTGGCCAGAACTGGCATCGCACCTTGCAATTCTAACCCTTCGACCTTTCAGCCATTACCCGACGAACAACCTGATTTCCAAGAAGCCGCGGAGGCACTACCGCATCCCCGTTCGATCTCAGTCTGTCCTCCCATCGCTAACTCGTCAACCGCGCTTGCATGCGAGAAATGCTAACCACAACCTCACGTCAGACACTGGCAACTACGATCGCTCATCAGCGCCGAGAAACAAACCTTCGTCTACTTTCCCGGGGGCGCCGGCAGCAACCACGTCCAACGGCTCAACACCGCGACCAAGGAATGCGAGACCGTCAGGTTTCTCTCATTTTCGCCGCGATGCCTGGTGGCCGAGAACGGTTGGGTGTGCTGCGGAGGAGAGACGGGCGAGTTCACGGCGATTCAGACGGATAGCGCTGGCGATGATGATAACCACCTTGATCTCCAACTCAACCTAGAACCCGACGCTAGATTGCCCCTCGGACTCGACTCCGACTCTGCTCGACCAGAAGATAACGTCTTCTCTCTCCTCAGCCAGGCGCGGCGGACGGCTATGAGCAGCAGAACGAACAAAAGTGTTGTTGCCAGGAGCCAGAAGCTGGCGCGCGACCGCGTCAACTGCATAACGATGTGGTTCCCGCCAGCCGCCGGCCCGATGCACCACGGCGCGTATACCGAACCTGCTGCCGTCCTGGCCAATAATGACAAGACGGTGGTCCTGGTTGGACTGCGCGACTTTGAAAATCAGGACAAGATCGAGCCGCTGGATGTTGTGACGTACCCGGACTACGTCAATCGCGCCATCATTTCGCCCGACGGCCGTCTTCTGATTGCAATCCTCGACGACCCTTTTTTGTATATTCACCACCGAGTTGAGGCAACCATCGATGAGAACGGCCCGTTCAGAAGTGACGACAAGATCGAGTACCGTTGGGAGCTGTGCGGCAAAATCCTGCTCAAGAGTCAGCGGAAAGACGACGGGTCCGACAGTAGAGGGAGTTTTGCGGCATGTTTTTCCGATACTGGGGCATACTTGGCTGTGGGAACGCAGTATGGCACAATTTCTGTCTTTGATGTCGAGAGCCTCACTGACCCTGACGTTGCGGATCC
Organism: Colletotrichum cereale; assembly: GCA_034509685.1. Lineage (NCBI taxonomy): Eukaryota > Fungi > Ascomycota > Sordariomycetes > Glomerellales > Glomerellaceae > Colletotrichum > Colletotrichum cereale. The sequence continues at coordinate 67,295 of JASUDE010000188.1, forward strand.
CTTGCTGACCTCTTTCACGTCGTCACGTCCGATGGCTGGATCCGGTGCTGTCCGCGACATGGCTTTCTGTCCTGGTCCTTACGATCTCTTGGCCTGGACAGAAGACCGCGGACACGTTGGCATTGCCGATTTAAGGAGTGGCTTTGTGCGGCGTCAAGTCCTGGACATCAGTGCCACTGACGACTACGACCACATCCCCGTCCTCGACCGCGCGACAATCGACCCTCGGCTGCTCGAGGGTCGCAGTGAACCAAGTGACATTCTATCCTCCATTCTGCCAGATGCCGGCGAGATTCGTCGGCGGCGCGGTGACGGCCCGAGCGGCCGCCACCATCTAGCCCTTACGCCCGAGGAGACGCGGGTGCTCGAGGCTTTGCAGGAGGAGCGTAGGAGGCGTGAAATGAGAGATCGGATTTCAGCAAGAGTGGCAGAGCCAGGGTCGCAGCAATCGCCAATGCAGTTCTTTGGAGGGATGCCCCCTTTGGGAGGGAGAGGGGCCCGTATTGACCCCGAAATACTGGCGCGGGCACGAAACGGCAGCGCCGTGCGTAGGGAGCAAACTGCCGCGATGCGGACAAACCGCGAGCGTACGGCCGCCGAGCCCGGCGAGCCGAGTGACGACGCCAACCAGAACGTATCTAGGGCTATTGGCGACCTCCTCGGCAACATTCGTGACTCAAGGGAACGAGCGCAAGAACGCCTACGGACTACCCAACGGCTCATTTTGCAATCCAACACCGATCGAGAGCGCATGCTGGACTTGGCGGATCCGCATCTACCCAGGCGTTCGGCAAGCATACGGCCAGCTGAGACTTCGACGGCGACGGCGGCACAGCGCGGCACAAGCGGGGTGCGTAGCCTGACGTCTTCCGGGGGCGGCTGGGCAGACCTTGAGGCGCTCTACAACCTTTCCTTCGAGAGCAACATCCAGGATCTGCGGCAAGCCGTCAGAGACCGCGACAGAGACCGAGACCGCGCTTCAATACTTCCGCTGCTCAACTCTGTTGCGATCCGCGAGCTGGAGGAACGCAATAGCCGTCGGCGTGTCGTGCTCGAGCATGGCGTTCATGAGGCTCCTCCCGAGCCCGATAATACCGCCGGGATCTCGTGGAGCGAGAATGGCAGGATATTGTGAGTTGTCTTGATAGGTGTAATAGGAAGTATTTACTGACAACCAACCCTAGGTACGTGGGAGCCGAAAACGGCATCTACGAGTTCCACGTTGATGTCCAGGGCCGCAAGTTCCACCCCAGCTTGACATTACGATAGAGGTGTGCGATGGTTTGAATTTACCTGTTGGCGTTGGCGGGCCAATAACGGACTGTGTCAGTGACTGTACAGCCGAATATGAATTGATTGCTGGGGACGGCGTTGCGGAGCTTAGCCTGGTTTTGGGATGGTGAGGAGGGAGGCAGGGAGGGACATTTGACGACACACACGCATTCATTGACAAAGAAAAGGAAAAGGAAAAAAACAAACAAAAGGGACCCAATCGATGTATGAGAGAAAGTAAAGCCTGGCCTATTTTTTTCACTTCTTGTTCTTTTGGATGGGTCGTCCTTTTTTGACTCACCCTCTACCACGTGTGTGTGTGTATTAATACAATCCATTAGAGCATACGGATACGTTCTGGGAGTGTTGGTCAGGCGACGTGGGGGGCCCGGAAACCATGACGCCCCAAGCACGTCAACCGTACAGTATCTTGTCAACCCGTTCGGCGATTGCCAGGCAGCTCGTGAGGCCGGGGCTCTCGATGCCCAGCAAGTTGACCCACCCCTCGTAGCCGTCCTCCTTCCTGATGACGAAGTCGTGGAACCCCGCGCCGTGCGCCACGGCCCCGAGCCTCCCCAGCTTCGGACGGATGCCGGCGTAATCCGGCTCCAGGCAGGTCTCGTCGAGGCCCGGCAAGTACTTCTTGATGGCCTCGACGGCCGCCGGCATCCGCGCGCCGTTGACGGCCAGGTCGTCGGCCGAGTCGACCCATTCGACGTCCGGGCCGAAGCGCACCCGGCCCGCGAGGTCCAGCGTCAGGTGCGTGCCCAGCCCGCCGGCGCCGGGCTCCGGCGCCGGGTAGATGAGGCGGCCGACGCTGGGCGCCGAGCTGGCGTAGGAGAAGTAGTTCCCCTTGGCGTAGTACATGGCGCGGCGCTGCGCCGCGGGCACAATCATGTTGTGCACGTCGACGGCGCCCAGCCCCGCGGCGTTGACTAGCACCTCGGCCGTCACGACGCTCTCCTCGCCGGTGGCGGCGTCCCGCGCGCGCACCTCCCACCCGGCGCTACCCCTCTCCCCCAGCGGCGCCACCCCCGTCACGGCGGAGCCGAGGGCGACGACGCCGCCCGCGTCCTCCAAGAGGCCCATCAGGCCGATCATCAGGCCGTGCGAGTCCACGATGCCCGTCGTCGGGCTCTCGAGCACGCCCGCGTCGGCCCTGACGTCCGGCTCCAGCCGCCGCGCCTCCTCGGCCGCGACCCAGCGCACGGGCACGTGGATCTCGCGGCTGCAGAAGTCGTGAACGCGCTCGAGGGCCTCGCGCTGGGCGTCGGTCTGGGCGACGATCCACTTGCCCGTGTTGGCGTGGGCGACGCCGCGCTCGCGGCAGAAGGCGTAGAGCAGCTCCTTGCCGCGGATGCAGAGCGACGTCTTGAGCGTCCCCGCCCCGTAGTAGATGCCCGCGTGGATGACCTCGCTGTTGCGCGACGACGTCTCTGTGCCGACGGCCCCGTGGCGCTCGAGGAGGACCGTCGACGTCCCCGGATGCTGGGCGAGGGCGCGCGCCGTTGCCAGTCCCACCGCGCCGCCTCCCACGACCTGTTTATGAGTTAGCACGAAGGGGGGGGGGAGGGGGGTTTTATCATGGCGGACAAGTCTCGCCGATGCGGGCGCCCGGGCTTTCGTAAACTCACAACGTGGGTGAAGTCGGCTCGCGTAGAGGCCGTGGTCGAGAACCCTCGGCAGGCCCGTCGGACCGCATTGGCCGATATTAGAGACGACGAACTTGACAACATGATGGCGACTGATCGCAGTGGCTTGGGCGTTGCGTTGGTCCGAGGTGACAGAACCCGGGAAAAAGGACGTTTGTTTGTTTTGAACGTTTTGTTCTAGTCGACCATGGGCAGATCCAGTCCCATTTCCACCCTGTAGAAGGGATTTCAAGATTAATTATAACAACACGGTCGGTCGGCAGCAGCTCTCAAGCCTGTTGCTGATAAGGACGTTTATATCCGTACATGTTCCCACTCGCCGATGACGCAACGGGGAGGGGGGGTCAGAGCGAGGGCCGATATCGCATCTGCTACTAGCCATATACCCCCAAGATTGGTCGGACAGCAAACGCCGAATGGAAGTTACCCACTATTGTTGGCGGCCAACTTCATAGCACCAGTTCCTGAGTCCGATGGACCACGATCTCGCCCAGCAGTACAGCCGCGATGACTGCCAAACCCGATGCTCGCGTCAAGGGATCCGTTGTCAGAAAAGAAATACATTAAAAACCAGTGTTACCAAGCAAGATGATACCAATGGTCATGAATCAAAAAAGGCATGAAAAAGCGTCATCTCATCGATTAAAACAACAGGTATGTATATAAGTAGGTATTTATGTGCATCCAATCCTCATCTTTTTTTCTTGCCTATTAGTCTACACCGCCGCCGTCGTCGCTCTTGACGTCCGGCTTAGGTGATGTTTTGCGCGTCAGCCCTCCCCTGCCTACAATCTTCTCCGTCCAGTTCCAGGCCCCGTGCGCCGTTGTCGACCGGTTGCCGTCCTTGTCCCTGAACTCGGCATCCCTGGGGCTCCGGACGCTGGCTGCTGTCGTGGCCGTTGTCTCGCTATCGTCGCTATCCGCCCAGTCTCGGTCGCTCCACGTTACAGAATCGACCCGCTCCGGCAGTGGCCGAGTCGATTTGGTGATGCGAGGCGGGCTAGCGGATGAGCTGCGCGAGGACGAACGGCGTTTGGGCGGCGCCTGCATGTCCGGCACCACGTCTTCCGCCTCCCGTTGGGAAGTTGGGGACAGCAGACCCGCGGCCGGCCTATCGACCGCGCCGTCGTCGGATGCCACGCCGCTATCCCTGACCTCGTCGCCGTACTTGTTCGGTGCCTGGCCAACGTCGAGCGCCAGCTCGCCTGCCGACTCGTCCTCGTCGCGAGTCCTCGCCGTCGCCGAATCGCTGAAGTGCGCGTCCACCAGGTGTTTTATAACAGGCCAGCCGTAGGCATTGGCGAACATCCGGCGCACGATGATGTTGTTGTGCGCGTCGGGCTCCAACTTGACGAGGACTTTTCGCCACGCCAGGCCGCGGTGGTAAGCTCGGGCGATTTTCTCTTCGACCCGCATCTGCGAACCATCCACTTCCTCGTCGGGCTCTTTGTTGGGGTTCGTGTTAGCCGTGTCGTCGTAGTCCCGCGTCGAGTCCATGGTGCCTTCGTGGGAGAAACGTTGGGACGGGTGGGGTGACGAGTCCGAGCTAGTCCTTGATCCACCGGAACCCGTCGACGCAGCCCGCCTGAACGTGCCTCGGCGAGACGCCAGCGAGCCCGTGGGCTTCTTCTTCAGGGGCGGCGGCGGGATGTCGGACGGGTGGTAGACGCGGTCGTGGAAAATGGCCCTGGGGCGCTTGGAGGGGTCGATGATGTACTCGGTGGTGGGGATCTTGGGGTTGATCAGATCGTGCGCGGACTCGAAAAAGCTCGTCCTCGGCGGCGCAATGTGGTGGTCCGGCCCGAGCTCGTGGCCTGTCGTGACCTTGGACCCCGACGTCTGCGACATCTCGTCAAAGTTGATCGTCTGACTCCGCTTGTAGATTTTGTGCTGCTTGTTGGACATGCTGGGCGTCTTGGTTTGCGTTTTTGGCTGCGCTTGCTCGCCGCCCTTGAAAAGGGAGGAGAAGAAACCGGCGAACGGTCCGTTGTGAGCACCGTCCTTTGCGCCCTCGGGTCCTGTTTCGTTGTACGGCGTGGGGACCGACCGGAGACTGGCCTGGTCATCCTCCATCATTGCGTTCCGCGGCGGCTGCGGTACTTCGACAGCATTGGTCGGGGCCGTCGGCGTGACGTTGCCAGACTGGTCCTCCGAAGGCCGCTCCTCGTCCGGAGGGAGGGCGCTGGATCTCCGTGGTGTAGGCGCCAAGCTTCCGCCGGTCAGTTCCGCCCAGCCGGCACCGACCAGTGTCTCGACCAACCCGGCGTCTCGTCTTGCCTTTTCCACGCGGCCCAGACCCTGCCAGTCGAGGAACAGGAGACAGCTGGTCCTCAGCGGGACGATGCCGTCGTTGACCACGTTGGAGTAGACCGTGCGGTTGCGAAACTTCTTGAGCGCCGTGTGGGCCGGGCCGGTCGGCAGAATCCGCAGCAGAGGCTTCGACTCGGGCTGGACCTCGCCCATGACCCTCTTGTGTGCGCTTTCGCCGAGATTGCTGACGATGGCGCCCCAGCCGCTCCTCGCAATGGTAGGCGCCCGCCACGTAAGTCCCAGATCCTGGCCCGTTCTGCCGACCAGACCAAAATCCAGGGCGAACTTGACGTACAAGGGGTTTTCGTTGCTGAGGCCGAGGAATGGTGTGGCGAGGGCGACAAAGTTGATTGGTTTAATTAGGGTAAAGAATTCTGGCGAATGTTTCTGGATATACGCAACGGCGTATGTCTGTATCAGGCCGCCCAGAGAGTGGCCGATGAAGCTGATGCTGGTAATCTTGAACGGGCGCTTTTCGTTGGCTTCCTCCTTGTGTATCGTGCTGTGTTTGTGAGCTGCCTTAGTGTCTGGCTCGGATTTGTTGTTGTTGAAGACTGCGGCAACCGCAGTCTCGGCGGGACTCTTCTTTGACGGCAGAAACGGCTGATCGGGGTACGACATGGAGAGGATGTACCTAGCCAGCCTCTTACCTAGGTACTTGATACCTCTCTCTGTCCTCGTCGCGTTGCCCGAGAAGCCGCGCACAATGACCTCTTCGTCGTCGCCGTCGTCTTCTGCAGGGCTGTCGTCTTGGGCCTTGTCTTGAGATGTTTCTTTGGCATCGCCTGTAGCGTTCTCGTCTTCCTTGGCTTCCTTCTCGGCGCGCTCCTTGGCACGCCTGGCCTTGGCATCGATCTTGGCCTGGGCGACTGTGTGATCGATGCTTTCCTTCAAGTACAACATGTCGGCCCCCAGGTTGCTGTGTAGGCCATGGGTGAGGACAACCAGGTGCACCTTCTTTTGCTTCACTTCGGGCTTCTCCTCTGGTGCTTCCTGGACGGCGCTCTCAACAGGCTGGTCCTTCTTGGCACGGCTCTTGAGGCGGTCGATGTTGAGGTCGTCCCAGCCCGGAAGCCTTGGGGTATTCCACAAGGCGGCCGTGTCCTCGACCTTGAGCCGTATCGCCTTGGAGAAGACGCCTTTCAGCTGCGCCGGGTGGTGGCCGTCCTTGGCACCGATGCTCTGCTGGTGGTCGGCGACCCTGCCGGGCTGGGGTACCTGGGTCTGGCCGCCGATGACGGGCAGTGAGTGGCTCAGGTTCAGTGACTTTGCGTCTCTAGCGAGCGTCACCTCGTACCCGACGGCGGCGGAAGTGGAAAAGATGACCTGCGACGACACCTCGACGATCCACGAGGCGCTCTCGGTCTCCTGGTCTCCCGGGGCCAGGCCGCCGAAGTGGCCTCCGCCTCCGGTTCCGGCGCTCTGACGTATGTGCTCCGGCACGACCAGCTCGCACTCCCACGAGCCGCCGGCCTTGAGCATGGGCTCGAATTCGGGGACGCCATAGCGGCGGGGGTTCGCGAACTTGACGTTGGGGTTGAAGTTGGAGGGGTAGGCTACGGCGCCCAGGGTGTAGGGACCGTGGACAAAGGCGGCGCGCAAGGCAATGGCCGAGGTGTTGCGAACGCGCAGGTAGAGGCGCTCGGGTGAGGGCAGGATTCGGTCCTGGGAGGGCGTGTAGGTGACGGTGTAGCGGACGACCTCCCCAATCTTGACGCTGCCGACCTGGTAGACGAGAAGCATGGTGATGTCGGGTGCGCTGCACCGGGGAGAAGAGAGGTTGGCAGGAAAGGTTGGTTATGCGCGTGTGCTATTGTTGTCGGTCCGTTGGTGACGTCGTCATTGCCGGGCGGCCGCTTCTCGAAGAGTCCGGCGGGGAGCTGCGGCGAGAGGGAGTCTCGTTTGCACGGGTTGGAGCCGATGTTGGTCTACTGAATGACGGGGTTCGTCGAGCGGCGGTTTCAATATCGCATTCAGAGGCGGGATGGGAGGAAGCTCGAGAGGACATGTGAGGTGTATCCGAGTCTGGAAAGGTAGTCAAGAGGTGGGGAGGTCGTAATAATAGTGGCGGTGGTGGAGGTGGTAGTGGTAGTAGTAGATGGTAGAGGAGGAAGACGCCGGGAACGCGGGTCCGTAGAAAGCAATGGGACCTGGGTATCCGACGGACACAGCTGGGCGAGGTGCGCAATAGCAGTACCCAAGTTAGGTAGAAAGGTATAGGGAGGTACGCCGGGTCATAGCAACACGGACTATATGCATGCAGACGCAGAATCAGAAAGCACGACCTGACAAAAACACGGAGAAGCGAAAGAGAGCACGAGGGACCCGAGAAGCCAAGGGGGGGGGGGGGGGGGGGAAGGGTGGCCGCTAAAGATCGTACAGATGCACAGACAACGTCATTGGGCGAAAGCATCCGGTAGGGCCTGGGACGTTCAAGCACTGCAACTGTACTGCACTGGGCCATCGCATCGGGCAGTCAATGACAAGGAATGCTTAATGGCCTAAATGGTCACGGCCACGGCCACGCCCCGCCCATTTTTTTTTATTCTTGTCGCCATCTCCTATTCGACACGACGCGGAACTCGCTCTGCTAAACTCAAAGTACCTACCCACAGTACTTGCGGATCTACCTGTACAGTACCTAGGTACCTACGGATCTACATACCTGTCTGTACATACAGAACATGCCTCCCTACCCTTTCTTTGGCTTGGTCCGCGTGCGTCAATAATGTGAGTGCACTCTGTAGTGTACGCAGTAAAAGGGATTTGTAGAACCTCGAGCTGGGACTTCCCGCCTCGCCAACAAGCCGGCTAGTCTAACCCCAATTCTCCGAGTATCGATCCGTTCGTACCCATATCTCTCTCTATACTGCGTAAACAAAAAAAAGGGGAAAATGCAACATAATAGTCCGTGACATCCCCCCCCTTGGCGGTCTGTTCAATCCAGACTGCCTTGGACCCAAAACCCAAGGTACAAGATATCGTTTTTCAATCCGAAAGGACGGGGAAAGGGGCAAAACCCCATACCGGACGACGAGCGGGAGGAAAACTCTCACTCTGTTTCTCACTCAGCCCCCATTTCTCCAACAAAGGGGCAGCAGAAAGTGAGAATGCCATGTTCAAAGCCTAGCCTCGACTCGGAAAGACTTTCCGAGTCGAGGTCCAAGTGTGCGTCGACACCACATTCTCCGGGGCCTTTTCAATCAATCCATTGCCACAGTATCCGTAAGCGAAAAATAAACAAAATCGTCAGAAGTCCTCGCAGGCACACCACACCACCAGTCTTGGCAGGGGACCAGACGGTTCCCAATCGATGGGCAATCATCGAGATGCTCATTGGTGAAGGGAACCCCATCCCTGCGACCAACAATGCGGTGTCATGCTTAAGCTTTACGTTTGTACGGATATACTCTGTACACTACATTACAACCCGTGCGACGAGAAACCTTGGTTGGACCCGGTGATAGTTTGCCTCGAGTTCGTGCGCTCATGTGTGTGTGTGTGTGTGTGTGTGTGTGTGAGAGAGGATGTGGATGTCCAACGCATCGCCCACAACGTGCAATGCGGCGGTGCATGCAACAACGCAACCGGCACTACCCTTGAGATGCGGAGATGGCCCATCAATGCGAACAACGCGCACGCCAGGAACTGCACCACGTCTCAATGTGACCCCCTCTGACAAAAGTACGCGTATGAATGACTACTTTAGCCCTGCTGTGTACTGCTTTGTATGCATATCTGTAGGTGTAAATCTATTACCTACTTTAGCGTGTTATTCTTGTACAATATATAGCTCGAGCAGCAAAATGCACTCACCATCGGACTCGCCTATAGGGCGGGGAAATCCATCCCGAATATGATGCCTACTGTAGTATACTTGTCCGTTGCTATTACAGGCTAGTACCCAATAGGCTAGCCCCGGCTTTGTGCGAGTAAAAACGGCCTCCTAGCAACCTGGTGTAATTTCGCCAAATTATAACAGTTAATACTCTGTACATAAAAATAATTAATATATTATCATGATCAAACCTGATAGAAAGCAATCGCCAGTCGACCAACCATAGGTCGGCGACGCGGCAGCCTTATAAGGCTACGTGTGGTACAATACTGGCAGGTAGTCCCAGCATGAAGTGTCGGTTTTATACTTAAGTATGCTTACGTCTTATAACCTTTTCAACATACTTACCTCTCTAGTTATCATTTCTGTAATCTTTATCCTCTATTATCTAATACCTCACCTTATTCAATATATCACCTTAAATTTACAAAGATGAATATCAAAACTCTTCTAGTTACTCTAGCTTTTGCGATCAAGTGTGCTGTAGCAGTAGATCAATGGCAATGCCAGTAGGTTAAGATTTATGTTTCTCTCTCTTCTATACATACTGACTCTAGTAGCTGTTACGAATCAGTTTTCCTACCTGATGGCCGATCAGTATCTGACGTATCAAACCGCGAGACTCTAGAAGCTTGCAGACATAAGGATGTCAGTCCGGCGGAATGGCTCTTCGATCAAAAAGTTAGCTTTTGGGTTGGATGCAGACCTTATACAAGAGCGGGAATGGAGGCGTTTAAAAGGGTAAGTTACTCTTTACTCTTATAAGACATTATATACTAACAGAGATAAATAAAGCGTTGTAGAAACGGGAATGCATATGGCCTTTGCCACGAGAGAACCTATGAGAGAAACTCAGACAATATTTTACGAACAGATGAGGAATAGAAGGCCATGTGCTTATGGTTTGTTACGTGGGCATCATAGTATTTCCGACCAAAGGGCGGGGAAAGCGGGGATCGAGGTGGGCGTGCTGGCGAAGCTTGGGGGAGAGGGCGGGCGGGGACGTCCACGGCGAGTCAGCCAGCCTCGTCCTCCTCTCCTCGACTCAACTCAAGGTAATTTACCTACTACCTACCTACTACATAGTAATAGTAAGGTATCCAAAAATCATCCATCCACATCGTCAACGACCAGCCCTGTCGACCCCGGACCCAGGCCCGGTCCGCAAGCCTCGAAGCCCAAGGGTCCTACCCAACTCTCTCGCACACTTACAGCAGTAACAACAACAATGACAACAACAACAGCAGCAACAACAACGGGTAGGTAACGACAGTAGCATCACACTCGACACCGGATTTGGCCAAGGCGAATCGCTTGCCCCAGGCAAATGGGCGTTCGCATCGCAACGGACGGGACGTGCTTAACAACGCTGCTCCCTCCCAACATGGGCTTCCCCCGCATCCTTGGTTGGTCCACGACATTGGACGACGACGAGGCACATGGGACCCGATCAGCGGCACCCGGTGCAAATCAACCGAGGCCCAAACTTGGCATGAGAAACTGTAAGCTGGCAGGTGAGGCAAGTCAAGACAAGGCAGGGCAAGCAGGGGGGGAGGGGAGGGACCAAATGAAAAGCTTGTGCACTCGTTACTACAGTCCTAGGTCATTTGCATACTCCCCGAGAACCTTATACCATACCCGCCCGCCCCGAGGATATATCACGCGCCTAGTATTACAAGCATAACCCCGTGAAATAGCAAACGGCCCTCTCCAAGCGTGCAACGTGAACAAATCGGCAAATATCGGGGAATTCATCAAAATCGCGCCGTGTCCTGGAGTCCTAGAGTCCTGTTCTGTCGTAAAGTGCTTGCTTCGTTAGTCTGTCGTTATCACGCCATGGCGGTCCGCTCCCCCTCCGGCATGCCTGGCCACACGTAATTCCGCCATTCGTGCACACGGTTCATGCCGCGGCCTACCCCCGTAAGCCCGGCGAGCGTCGACGACCTGGGCTCCTCCTCTCGTATTCGTCTCCGGCTCCGTGGCGCATGCACCGCCGCCTCCCTCTCGTAATCGTGTACTATCCGTCCCGGCACCACCCGCTCCGATGGCCGCGCGGTCCTGTTGTACATTTCTTCCTCTATCGTGTGCCTCCTCAGCAAAGGAAGCGGCGGAGGGGGTCCCATCACCATTGGCGCCGCCATCGGAAGAAGAGGCCCCGTTGGGGGGACAGTCATCGGCCCGAGGAGCGGTACCGGTGGCGGCGCCATCATCCCCGGCCGGGGGCCACCCGGGCTCGAACGGAATTCAGAGAAGCGCTCGGCAAGGCGCTGTCCCAACGCGTCTGGAGGCACGCCTCTTGCCCTGTTGACCCCCGACATGTAGTCCGTCGGCGTCGGACGTTCGAATGCTGTCGGCGGCGTTGGTGCCGGCGGCACAGGTGCGGCCACAAAAGTGTCCGGCTCTCTGCGATAGTCTTCGTTCATGAAATGGCCCGCCGTGTTGCCGACACCGACAATGTCCCCATACCCGCCATCGTAAACATCGTCAATCTCGTAACCTTGTAGCGTGCGCGCAACGTCTTCGTCGCGGTTCTCTTGGAACCTCCGCATCAGCCTGCTGTCGTACTCTTGCGATCGCGACCGCCGCGGCTGTGAGCCGAGGGCAACGCTTGGCCGCATACTCCTCGAGCTCTGGGCTAAGTCCAGCCGTTCCATGCGGTGAACGGCGTCCGGCACCTGCATGTCATGAAGCTGATCTGCGTCTCCCGCCTCAAAGTTGAACCAGGGACAGTCACAACTCTTCCACTTCGTACCGCATACCATGCAAAACTGTGCTCCGCATAGACTGTTCCGATCAGCAAGTGGCAAAACGGCCAGGAACAAGAACAATGCTTACCATGTCATGTGATTGCAGCCTTCCTTGAGCTCAACCATGTGGTGGCATCTGAAGCATCGCTTCCAGCCCTCGTCCTTGGCCTGGTCCAAGAATCTTGTCGTCTCATCGTCGTTGGGGCATTCCCTCGATGAGTGCCACCGGCCGTTGCACGAACAGCACACCTTGGTCCGGCATTGTCCACACTTGCCGTACTTGCGACCTCCTTCTTTGCGGATGTATTGCGGCTTGATCCAGGCGCCACATCTTCTCGAGGGACAGTACACTCGATTCCGTGCCGAGTACTCTTGGAACTTTCGGTTCCACTTCCTCTTGAAGTCGGTCGAGAACAGGTGGTTGACGTGCTTCAAGGCGATGTTCTCGGAGCAGCACTTGGGAGGCATTTCCTGCGGGTCAGTGATGGAGATTTTGAAGTGCCTCTTCAGACACACGCTACACATGCGATGCCCGCACTTGAGTTTTGCAATCTTGCTCGACGAAAACTCATCCATGCATACGACGCACTCAACCCTGGTGCAGGAAGCGTCAGCGTCCGCGGGACATTCGAGTTTCTTTTCAGGTCGGCTTACCTGGCCGTCTTATCGGACGGTTGGAAGACAGAGCTCCCCGTGAGCAGGTTGCCCAAAAAGCTCGACGAGCGCTTGTTGGACGAGCTTGTGCTGCGCGTGTGCGACGTAACATGCGATGCCCCCGAGACCGTGTTGGAGCGGCGGCGGATCGTGCGTGTCTCTGGGTAGACAATCTGGGACGGGTGCCTTCTCAAGTTCCTGGTCGGGGTCAAGTCAGATTCGCCCCGAGTGGCGTGGACGTCATGAGCCAGCCTCTTGGAGGAGTTGGGCGGTCTGGAGATTTCGTACGTCTTGGGCGGCGGGCGATGGTGGCTTGGCCTCCGGCCCGGGCTGTGGGGACGATGGCTAGAGTAGTGCCGCTCTGAGGACGGTCGCGAGATGTGAGAACGGTGCCGAGAAAGCGAGCGGTTGCGCTCATCCGTAGACAGTCGCGGGGTGACCTCGGTGGAGCCGTCGTCCTCCTCCATGTAGATGATCTTCTTTATCTTCATGCGGCGTTTCGGCGTCTGTTCGTCCTCCGCCGGCCGCCGCCGCCGCTCGACGACGGTCTGACGTGCCGGCTTCTCGTACCTCTCTTTCCTCTCTCGCCTGTTCCTTTCTCGACGGCGCTCGCGCTGCTCCTCCTCCGTTGAGACGGTGGTCTCGGATCCCTCGTCCGAATCCGTCTCGGAGGTAGACTGCGAATACCGTGACGACCGCCTCGACTCGTGGACACGGGGTATCCTCGAGTGGTGGCTTGACCTCGTACTACAGCCAGGCCTGGAAGCCTCCCTCTCTCTCTCCGTCCCGCTCGAGGGCGGTTCTTCGTCGAAAGAGTCGTAGCCATCGTCGACGGGCACCCTTCCCCTCCTGTACGGAGTGGCCTTGGAGGTCGTGGGCATTGTGGCTGGGAGGGTGGCAGACACGCCCCTGGTGGTGTTTACGGAGCGGCTTCGTCCCATGGACTGAGTCGTCTCGTCGGGGGCTTGTATAAAGTCTCTGGGCCTCCGGTACGGCATGGGGTCGAAGGTGGTCTCTCGGGCGGGTTGCCAATCATAGTGTGGGGTGGGCGGCGGACTGTGAGGGTGCCGGCGGCGGCTCGCTCTCCTGTGCAAGTCTGCGCCATCTCGATAGGCCATTGGGCTGCGGTCAGCCTCATGCGGGAGGTACGAGAAGTTTGAGATGGGTTCGGGAGCGGGAGTGGTTGAAATCGAGGGTCGAGAAAGGGGGTGCACCCGGACAGCTGGTTGCTCGTGAGTGGGTGGCTTCAATGCATGCCGCGGGGCTATGATTGGGCTTGGATGACGGGTTGCATATCGGCCATGCACATGCAGGCGTGCAGAGGTGGTTGATGTGCGCCCTGGAAAAGCAGACGACGGCGAGGGTTTGCCTTGCTCTGTGGTGAGGTATCAATCGGGCAGCAGCGGAAGCTATCTGGTCGGACGGAGCTTGTGGAGAGGACGAAGCCAGGAGGATGGCGGCGGCCAGGAGGCGTACGAAGATGGCCTCGTTGGATCACGATTTCGCAGGATCAGGTTGTGGGGGGCCGAGAGGGGCTGGACATGCTGCTCGACGAAATGGCAAAGGGCAGACTGGCTGGAGTAAGGTACAATGCAATCGATGCCTATTCGAGTCAAGGGAGAAGGGAGAAGAGGAGGAGCAGGAGGAGACGCAGGGAGGAGAAGCAGAAAAGACATTCGTGCAACCTGAAATCCATGGCAAGTCCAGCCAACCCGCCCGCCCGGCAGGAGCTGCCCACTGCCAGGTATCTTAGCATGCAACTGCCTAGGTAATGTACCCAAGGTAGGTAGGTTGTTCTCTGTACTACTAGGTAGACGACCATGTAATAGGGCGCGCCAGCATGCGCAAATCGATTGGCCCCCCCTGTTGTGCTGCGGCGCGGCGGGGTGAATGAACCTGTCTCTGACGAGAGGCGCCCCGTGAATCCCACCTCCAAACCCGTAGGCTTGTCGTCGTCTCGTGCGTGGCCCATAGCCCTTGCCGCGGCCCCATTTGCCGTGATTTGAACACCACCAAAGACACACTCTCTCTCTCTCCCGTGTCTAAATCAACAAATCTCAGCTCTCGCCGGGCTGTTTGACCATGGTTCCAACCCCCCCTCCTTGATTGGTTTTGCACCGCACGCACACGAATATACGTCGTCGACGACCAAGAGAACACGGACGCCCTCGCCTCGCCTCGCCTCATGTGCCATGCGCAGACACCCAGTCGTCTTGCAGTCAGTCGTCCGAGCTAGCGGTCAGTCCGATCTGCACCCAGCGGGAGCGGCTGCCTCTGCCTCTCTGACAGCGAACCTTGCTTGGGGGGGATGAAGAGGAGGGGGGAAGGAGGGTGGGAAAACGCGGGAGGCTAGCGGTCGTCGAGCCCTGTGTGACTAGTGTCCTGCACGCGACTACCCACTACCGTCAAGCGAGGGAACCGCCGGGAGCTGGAAACTGCCTGCGCACGTGCGACAGCCCCCCCCCTCTGCATTTCTCAGCCACGATCCCAACCGCTGACTACCTACGCCGTTGGGCAGACACGGACACTATGATTTGGCCGAAAGTCTCATGTTTGGAGGGAGGGGGGGGACCGCGATGCAGAGCTTTCTGTTTTGCTGGTCCAGTTGAATGAAGCCTGACTCCAATTGCTGTTGATCCACCAAGAAGCATAGATGCGGGTCTTACAGAGCATTCATGTACAAGATACCTAGGTACTCAGGTACCTACTTACCTACATCTTGTGCACCTGTACCTTTGTCGCTATCGCCCCACTCCGGTCGGCACTAAAGTAGATGGGGCCCACGGTCTGCCGACGCCTACGGCGCCTCGGGGCTCAATTGGCTCGGGCGGGTGGGGCCGATCCGGCGGTCGGCGCCCGAGTCAGGGCTTGTGTTCTTTCGGCAGACCGCCTTATCGCGCATCGAGAATAGTCGTCTCTTTTTTCCCTTCCTGTCCCCCCCCCCCCGGGCAACTCCCAACGAATCGCCTGGAGCCCTCTTGGAGCCACTCGCACGCAGCACACGGTCGTCCATGTGTCGCATCTCCGGTCTCGCGGAATCCACGCCATCCTCGGCTCGACGTCTGTGGCTTTGCGCACGCTAGCACGTGCTGCCACTCCGCAAGCCCCCTTGTTCCCTCTCCGGCATCACCGCCATCGTCACCGGCTCCTGCGGGAGGAGAAGTGTTCCCACTGCCTCGGGGCACAAGACTACCTACTCTAGCAGACCTCGTGACACCACCTTCCACGTTCTTTCTCAGCCCTCTCTCGCCGGGTCCCGCGCTGGCTTCGGCTTGACTTGGACGAGCTCCGGTGTACCGTGTATCCCGTCTTCACATCTGACCCCGTTCTGGGCCGGTCCAGACCCCAAGCCCCTTTGATTGGTGGGATCTCCCGACTTCCACTCCCCCGTCGCCGAGTCCCCGGTCTCGGCCACCACGCGCGCCGGCACTCGAAGACGGGCTCTGAAACGAGCAACCACCCGGCGTCGTCTAACCGCTCGACGGCGGCCTGTAGGTGGCCAAGCTGACGAGATGGCCATCAGGGCACGCCGAACCTCCGGCATCCCATCGGACTGACAGCCCCCCCCAACGTCGGTGCTGGCCCCCCTGACGCATTCCGTCGTGCCCGCGCTTCTATTTTCACGAGAACGGGAATGCCGGGCTGCCAACATGGGCCTCTGGCGCGAGACCGCTCACTATCCAAGTCACCGACTGCCCCGACAGGTAAGCGTGGTCGAAACAAACACCATCACGAATGCATGGCCCGAAGCCATGGTTGCCTTTGCATTCCACCGTGCATGCCGAAGTCGTACTGACGGACCTGTCAAGTTCGTATTTCCTTACCCCAATGAAGACCACTGTGCCCCTCCTCTTCCGCAACGCCACAGGGGCCAGCGGGACGCAGCAGTCTCGGGGGAAGGATACGGCACGGTATGGCCACGGCCCTCCTTGTATGGGAGTTTATTTCGCGTATGCAACTCGAATCAAGGCCTGGAAATACCCCGCAGGCAAGTCGTTGGGGTAGGTGTCCAGGACGAATAGCCAAGGCTGCGCGTGGCCCAAGCCCAAGCATGCTTCGCGTCTTAACCTTTTGTATTGGGGGGATAAAGGCGTGCTTTTGGTTGCCGGACTTGTTCTCTCCCGACTCGACATGCATCGAAGGAACATCTTGCATGGTTGTAACAGCGATCGCGGTTGCAGCAGGTACAGAAATGGGTATTTTCATCAGCAGTGCTATGTTGTACAATACCATGTCACCGAACGTTGGCAGATTTTGGACTAGTATCCCCCCCCCCCCCCCCCCGGGGGCCAAAAATAAGACAAAAGAATGCCCCCAAGGAACCCCTTGTACCGTCCTTACCTACGGCCAGGCAATACCAGCCGGCTTTGGGTGTTCCATCCCTCATACTCGTCATTCGTATTCCTGCCACAAGAAAAAAAAAAAGAGAGCCTGGGGCTGGAATTCGCTCGACACACCAACTTCCCAACGCAGTTGTTGAAGAATTATTCCATCACTTGAACGGTTCCATGTTTGTGAAAAGTGACGGCGTACCGCCCCTCCTCTTTCGCTCTCGGGAGATGGCGGGGGATTGCTCGTCTCGAAGCGGGTTGGCGCCAGTCGTGTCCATTAGCCGGGCGTGCGAGCGCCGGGGTTTCGGTCCGAACAGCCAGCGAGGCCGTGTATTACCCGCCAACCAGGCGTCTCCAAGCCGCAGGCAATTGCTCAGCCCTTCCCCCCCAGATGGCGTAAACCCGGATTTGTTTCTGTACCCCGGATGTTTCTGTCATCCGCTATCCAGCACGCGCTCTGTTGCTGCTGCGACCGTATGCCTGCTTCCCCGGACCCAGGGCGCCCAGCCCCCGCATGAGCGGGAGGGAGGCCGAGAGTCGTTGGGGGGGGGGGTTCCTCAATGGCCCCTGGTCTCTCCTGTGTTGTTTGGGCGTCTTTTTACCTGAATTCAGGGTTGCTGGCATAGATTCGGAACGACAAGATCGGCCACCTCTAGTGCCAGTGCCAGCAACTGGGGATCGAGGAGATGGAGGACTTCTTGGCGGGCCCGCAAGTCATCCCCCCTGATGGTAAGTAGGCTGGCCGGCTCCCCAGAACCGGGTGCAAGTCGTATAGGCGCCGGGCCGTGTCGGCGCTTTCATCCGCTCAGGTATGCCCTCCTTCTCACTTCGGCTTCCTTGATGATCTCTGCTGCTAGGCTCAGGCTAGGGGCCAGGGTGGAATATCGCTCAATCTCCATGACGACGTCATTGATGATCTGGTCAATGGTTTCCCGATGAGGTACGAGTGTGAGGAGGATGCTGCTGAGAGAGGGAGACATGGTGGCACCCATGACCAGTAGCGTCTGCGATACGATGGAGAGGGCGCCTTGCCACAGATAGGGCATGTGACCGGCGTGGCTGCGGGCGCGTTGCGTTAGCAGGCGGCAGACTGCGTCTTGGCAGTAGCGAGACTTACTGTTGAGAAAGGTGCTCCAATTGCCGGATGGAGGCTTCCAGGCATTTGTGGCAACTGTCGCGCACCGCGGGGTCCAGGACCGCCTGTTCGTTGTCCAAGACGGCCAAGATGTAGGGGCGGTAGATGATTGTGCGGCAAGCGAAGAAGCGCAAGCGCAGCACCGTCTGCACCGGGTCGGAGAGCAGGGTGCGGGTAAAGGGGAACTGCAGCGGCATGGGCAGGCTCTCGTACCATTGCGTCAGCTGGAAGTCGAGTTCCGCCACCACGGGCTCCAGGCTGGTGGTGGAAGCCATTGAGTCTTTCGAGTAGATCAGCTGGCTGACCCTGTTGAGGAGGCGCCGCAGCGCAATCTCGGCCAGGAAGTACCAGAGATCGTCGCGGCCGATCGCTTCCTGTTCCTCGCCCTCGAAGCCGCCGGGCAGGCCGACGTTCTCCTCAAACTGGACGACGCCCGAGTGTGGCAAATCCAGTTCGGCCAGCAGGTCGCTCTCGAACAGCAGCGAGTTCCAGTAGATGCGCTCGGTCAGCTCTCGTTGGTTCGGCGGGACCCTGTTGGGCGACATGAGCAAGAGCTGCAGCTTGGTGCTCGTAGTGCAGAGGAGGTTCCAGGCCTCGAGCGGGCGCACGAGATAGAACAGATAGGCCGAAGCCAGCAAGTGACACTGGGCTGCCAGGACGTTGTTGGACGTCATCATGCCCGGCAAGAGGGCCCACGCGGCGGTGAAGTACTGCAAGCCGGGGGCGTCTTCCCCGGGGACGATCCTCGAGATGCTGCCTCTCAAACTCGCTTGGCCCAGGGCCAGGACCAGCAGGACGATGCAGCTCTCGGCGCCCTCGCGGAAGCCGTTGGAGAGGGCGGTTCGGTAATGGCTTCTCCAGGTGTAGGGGTTGACGCATGCGTACCACACGTTGACGCGCTCGAAGTAGGCTTCGATGTAGGCGGTGGTGTTTGACAGGTCGACGCAAGGTGTCTTTGTGAGCGAGTGCAGGGGCTCGCGGGCCATTTCCAGCTGCAGCAGGACCTGCGGGTCGTAGGGGCGGGAGACGAGATCGCGGATGAGAGGCCACTGCAGGAGGTGGAGGGCGGCGTTTGTGTGCATCTTGGGCATGGTCGAGATGTTGGTCGGGTTGTTCCAGGTGCCCAGGCCGCCGTTGGGGATGACGGAGACGATGTTCCCGGAACCCGAGACGCCCATTATGCTGTCCCCGTTGAGCCCGGATCCGTTGCTCATGGAGGGCGACTCTTGGCTGATGGCGATGCCGTTGCCGTGGCCGGCGACCATGTTCATCTGCAGCAGGCTCTCGATGCGGTTCAGACGCTCCAGGATCAGCTTGTCCCCGGCGTCCAGCTTGATGCCGGGCTCTCTGTAGACACAGTCGGCGCCCAGCTCGGTGCAGAGCTTACACTTGGGCTTGGTTCCATCGCAGCGGGACTTGCGGGAGCGGCACACCTCGCACTGGCGGCACAGTTAGTGACGACGGACGGAAAGAGAGCCAACCAGCCAACTGTCGTCGGCTTTTCACATACTGCGATTGTAGCCCTCCTCCGGGGGTAGTCGAGGCCGACGTCCGTGTTCCGCCTCTTGAGCGGGTTCGAGCCCTCGTCGCTGGGGGCCTTGTTCAAGCCATTGGTCAGGGCGTCTGGGCGGTTGTCGGAGGAGTGAGACATGTTCCGGGCCTTTTGCGCGGAGCCGAGAATGCCATCTCTGCTGAAGCTCGGGGTTCTCTGTGTCTTGAGCGATGCGGGCGACTTCAAAGGGTGGATGCCGTTGGTCATTGAAGGCGAGGGCACGTCCATGTTGAAGGTCTCGCGCGAGGGTACAGGAAACGGCCTCCCCGCGTTGCCCGTGGCGGAGCGGGGGGAGTCGCCCGTCGAGGACGGGGACATGGCCTGCGTCTGGAGACGAAGGAGCTGCGTGGACGACGTGGTGGGCGGATGTGGATGCGCCGCGACAGCGGAGCACAAGACGGGGGGATGGTGGAGGACGACGACGGAACCGCCGTTGGGCGAGCTGACCTACTTAATAACAGCAGCAGCAGCAGCAGCAGCAGCAGCAGTAGTAGTAGTTGTAGTAGTAGTAGTAGCTGTGATGGCGGGGGGGGGGGGGGCCGTCGACT